>JBBPBX010001950.1:69513-88814 GCA_038048925.1 Garcialebias charrua | reverse complement strand
ATAACTAATAATGTTGAATAATTATTAGAAACATTAACTAATATATTACCATTTCAGTGCTGTGGAGACGATGTACATGTTGTAGAATTCCTTCTGCCTCGTCCACATGCAGCTCATGTAACTCCACACAGCAGCTCACCTCATGAAGTGAAGGTCTCCAAAAACCAGCAGGAGCTGAAAAACATTATAACCTGCTGTTTACTGGAAATAACTTAGGCTTCTCTGAAGACAATCCGCTAATATATTAACTTTTAAATGGCTAAATTGGACGGATCGAGTTTGTATCTCCTCCATTGTTTTCAAGGTGCGCAGTAGAGACGTGTCTTGTTATGACGTCATCATCCTGCGACGGGGAAATCCCTATTTATCGTGTTAAAAAAATGGCGCTAATTTTAAACTGTTTTTGAGAGGAATTCTCATTCATTTCACATTGTTTTAGCAAAAACGATCAGGGGTCAATCTTAATATATATATATGTTGTGCCATTTTATGGAAAGTTAAAAGATGATGTCAGTGGAGCTTTAAGAAACCCCTACTGTTAAGGTGTGATGTGTGATTCGTCAATTTTTTTTTTCATTCATTCATTCAACCTTTATTTATACAGGCTAGCCTCGTTGAGTCACGGGGACTCATTTACAAGAGGGACCTGTCTCACTCACACCAAACAACCATCCACTCTCACACTCACACCTAGGGTCAATTTAGAGTCACCAATCAGCCTAACAAGCATGTTTTTTGGTCTGTGGGAGGAAACCGGAGTACCCGGAGGAAACCCACGCATGCACGGGGAGAACATGCAAACTCCACCCAGAAAGGCCCCGGACCGGGATTTGAACCGGCAACCTTCTCGCTGAGAGGCAGCAGCTCTACCAGTTGTGCCACCGTGCTGCCAATTTACATAGGATGTGTGTTGTTATCTCAGGTATGTGTGTGTGTTATATCAGCTTTCAATTTACATAGGTTTGTGTGTGTCATCTCAGCCTATTATAACTTCACTCCCACACAGCCTGCTCTTTGAATTGAGAAAGCCCTCTGGATAGAGGGCGAAACGTTTTCTGTTACAAATAAAGCCCAGTTGTTTTTGTATTGAACGCTTTTTCTGATTTGTCCCTTCAAACTATCAAACCTGATATCAACAATGCTCAACCAGGAACAACTTTCTCATCTCCCCCCCAATACTCACCTCCTCTAGGTCTTCAACTCTCTTCCATAGAAAACATAGGACCTCTTCTCCTCTTCCTGTCTGGCTTAATCTAGAAGACATAACACTAAGAAGACCCGTTTATCAACCATGACAGTGGTGTAGTCTACGTTTTTGTGGTGGGTACACTGTGCATGGAAACCAAAGTACACTGGTTAGTACAATGTAATAGTCAGTTTATTTTGATTTTTAAGCATATTGAACATTTCCAAATTTCTATGATGCTTTTATGTGAATAAATAAACAACAAAATTTGTACAACAGTTGGCTTTGTATTAAAACATGTCATATAATTTATAAAGCAGTTTCAAAGCAACGCATACCTATAGATTGTTACAGAAGTGTTTAGCTACCGTTTAATGTATCAATGACATGTGCCTAATGATTTGTCATGTTTCACTGGACACTTTTAAGTGGGTATACTGAAATTCTCAAGCTTTTCTAGTGGGTATACTCCATATACCCACATATCACGTAGACTGCACCGTTGGGCAGCTAATATCATACAAGATACTCACCTTGTCACTTTTCCCCTCCAGCCCTGAAGCTGTTCCACCTGTAAATAAAATCACTTACATTTTATACACCTGGCTCTGTCTTCTTCTCAGTCTGCTAACTTGGGTTCAACCATAACTGCAAACATGATAAATGGGGCCTCACCAGCAGAAATAATGGTGTTCTTCTTCAAGTCTTTTATGATGAAGAGCTGAGCTGAAAGGCAAATATCTTAATTTACTGGTTAATCAATAGTCCACCCCTCACTTATGATCATGACTACTGTAGATGAACGAGATCCCAGAAGCAAGCAGCTAAAATTAACTTATTTTCATAGCGTGGCCAGGCTCATCGCTAGAGATAAGATGAGGAGCCCTGTCGTCCAGAGAGAACTCAGAGTAGAACTGCTGCATCTCTTCTCAAAGTCTCTATTATTTACATCATTCACCTTCTGAATAATACTATTGGTTATTCATTCATATTTCATATTTGCCATAATTTCATATTGTCATTATTCAAACAGACAGTAAGCGTTACCGAACTGGTTATTTAAATTACCAGATTCTTTGTCTTTTCTTCGAGTGAAGGGGATTACATGATTTTACAAGTACTGTCGTTATTCTTTGATTGAGGTTATCAACATTTATTACGTAAATTTGAACAATTAGCATAAACGCCTGTTAAAAGATATTCAGACCTCTCAAAGGGTTTCCCCAACAAATTATTATTATTATTTAATGGAGACGAGAATTGCTGCTGATGTCCTCACTGCTACCAGTGAGGACATCACTGGTAGCAGTCTCCACACCATGCAGTACATCTACCACAGCCGGTGTCTGCGTAAAGCATGCAGCATCATTAAGGATCACACCCACCCAGCATTGGATATCTATCAAATTGAGTTTGGGCAAAGTGCTCACCTCCTCACCTTAATTTTAACAACAAAACCCAGTTTTGGGACGAAGCCAAACCTATTTCAGCTGCTTGCCATACCTTCAAACATCCGTACCTGCAGTCCCTTTTCTATACCTTATGTACTGCAGTTAACCTAGAAGGGTGCGTCCATATGAAATAGTTGTGGGGAAATGTGGGAAATGGCCATGTGGAGCCTTCCCTATCAGGCAGGATCTGCTGCAGAGACCTCTCAGCTCTCAAGCCTCCACTGAAGAAGACAGTCAGACAAGTTTTTTTCTCATGACTTGGCTGAAGCTGAGATATGCACATTATCAAAATATAGAGGCAAGACTCAAGATGACCAGACTGAAAGTAAACAGAGTCCACTCAGGAATAGTTTACAGTGATTTATTTACAGTGGATAGATGATGCTGTTTACAAGGGGAACCTGGAACACCTGAGGAGGGAGGAAGACAAGGTGAGTTCAGGGAATCGGTGACAGAAATTTGAGTTTCAGGTTGGAGAATTCTAACTGGAACGAGGAGACCGCCACATAATGAGAAGTGTAGTGGGTTACAGGTAGAGATAAGTCGTTGGGCTGGTGATTGACGGTAGGTATTGTTCCTTTGCAGGCACGAGGAGATAGATGATGGATCCAGGGCAGGATTCAGGAATCAGGTACAAGGAGCATGAGCATTTTAATTTGGACATTTTCGGAAGCGAGTGGACCAACACAGGCTGAAGGTAGATGTCATTAAAGTTCTTCCTGTTTCCAAAACAATTGTGTTTATCTCGCATTTGGCTCACTGACTGGCCTTGACAGGTAATCTTATCTCAACATGCCTGCTGAAGTTTTGTAAACTTGACGCTCTCACCCATTCCAACCCTTCTGCTGAGGAATTCCACCAACTTTTCAGAGGAGCCCAGCTGAATATACATTCTGTCATCATTTCAGGACTCTGGATTCGACTCTGGCTCCGTCCTCGGCAGCTACCTCCCCCCCATGAGTGTGCACAGATCTCCATGAACTGAGTGATTCTATCTGAACTCTGCAATATGGGCTGGCATGCTCACCGCCTTTGAGTCCCCCTCCCCCGCCCTCTGCATAATGTCGGCGTCATTATGTGCTTGTGTGCGAGATTTTTTTCATTACCACATTTTTGACTGCTCAAGGTCAAAAATGTGTTAGGAATTTTTTGTCTCCAAACCCTGTGTGTCATTTTTCACCACTTTTATTGTCTGTCCAACAGATCTCACTTGTAAATGAGTCTTCGAGGCTCAGTGTGACTTATCTGTTTAAATAAAGGTTGAATGAAAAAAAATTAACATGAGTAATCTTCTTAATTTTTCAATACAATGTTTGGCTGCAAGCAACTACCAAGAGTTATGCAATGCTCCGACAAGGAAGGATTGTCTCCTGCAGTCCTTTATACCCCTGGAGCTCATTTTGGAGATCACCCTCAGCTGCTGCTCATTGGGGCTACCCAGGAACCAGGAAGTTGTGGAAAAACGGAATCCCTACACACATAATATCACATTCTTTCAACAGTGTACAGTATACAGGGTACAAAGAGATGTGAGGAATGAGATAGGAATAGGTCTTGCAACAGTAACAAATGAGGTCTACATGTTTTGTGGCTCTAAGAGCTGAAAGAATGTAAAGATTTTTTTTAAAACTCCAACGTGGACAATTAGCTTTGAAATGAAACTTTTTTTCCACATATTTTCTGTAATTTGTCTTTGTTCAACAGAGACAAGAGCTTAAACTGTCAAGTGGTGAAGAGCTTGAACATATTGTTGCTTCTCTGGTAAATGTGTGTATTTTTGTGCCCTGAAGGGAACTACACCACTGGTCCTGCAGACGAGGTAAATGGTACTCCTCGCATTGTTTTCTTGAACCAACATTCCCTCCTTTCTTTATCTACATCCTCAGGCCCAGCTGCTGTGCACCAATTGGGTTTTGTCTGAGTAATGAGCGCAATTGACAGAAAGTACAATTTAATTAGGAGCCTCAAACAGTGAAGCAGAGATGGAAGATACCGGAACAGGACGAAGATGGCGATTAATGGAACAACGCCTTTCCAGTCTTCCATTAGTTTGAGTTATTAATTACCCACGGCAGCGCTTTTAAAATTATTATCTTACTCATTATGCAAATTGGCAAAAGAGACATCCTGAAACACACATACAGAGAGAGAGAGAAAGACAAACAGGCAACATTTGATATCATGGGCAGACCTTCATTCTCTCTGTGTGATGCTGAGCTGTGACTCACCACAGGTTGGAAGATGGACTTGGAGGGTTTGATTGACAGTTTAGTAAAGTCAAAACACACAAACAGCACAAAATGTGGCTCAGCTCAAATATGCTATCCACATTACTGGATTATTTTTTTTTTTAATAGGCTGTGGGGTCAGGGTTGGCGTTTTGTTTAAAGGCAGCGTTTTTTCAGCTGCTGCAGGGATGGCAGGTAGTGACATCACAGCCACAAGAGCAGTAAGAGGAAAATAAAAAATGAAATCTCACTTTAATATCCAGCTGCTCAGTGCCTCTGGCAGGGATTAGGACCAGATTACGCTCGAGTGCGCTTTACTTTCTCTGTGGTGTACAGTTGTTCAGCAAGCATTATCGGACAGACGGGAATATCCAGTCCAGACACACCGCATGAGTGTAAACAAGGCTTAATTTGTCTTATAGCTCTGTTTTAAATCAGTCAAAGCTGCACAGTGATAAAGAAATTCAAACCAACAGAAGCTTAAACACAAAGACTAACACATGGCTTTGCACCACTGAATTCACAAACTGCACACAAGGCTTTACTGTCCTATTCAAGGGATAAAATCCCAAATTTCTTTATAACCCTCAGAAATTCATCCCGTTTTATGCCCAATTTTGAGATGCTTAATTTTTCTTACAAATACTTCCTTTAAAAAAATCTGTCTTCAAAACTGCTTTAGGAAAATAAAAAGTATTTAAAGCAATCTTTTAGTAGTTTGAATAATAATTATTATTGCAACAAACTCAGTTTGCAAACATTGCATTATTGAGCATGCATCAGGGGAATAATAATTATTATTATTGAGCATGCATCTAGATGTTTGTATAAGTATTCTTACGGTAGTTTGTTTGGCAGGTCGCATTGAAGAGGTGGAGATACGAGGTCCTATTGTTGACAGTGAGTACGGTGGAATCCAGAGTAATGCAGCAGAGGGTGGGCAGCACGGTGGCACAACTGGTAGAGCTGCTGCCTCTCAGCGAGAAGGTTGCCGGTTCAAATCCCGGTCCGGGGCCTTTCTGGGTGGAGTTTGCATGTTCTCCCCGTGCATGCGTGGGTTTCCTCCGGGTACTCCGGTTTCCTCCCACAGACCAAAAAACATGCTTGTTAGGCTGATTGGTGACTCTAAATTGACCCTAGGTGTGAGTGTGAGAATGGATGGTTGTTTGGTGTGAGTGAGACAGGTCCCTCTTGTAAATGAGTCCCCGTGACTCAACGAGGCTAGCCTGTATAAATAAAGGTTGAATGAATGAATGAATGAATGAATGGTTTGTGGTGTCCATTGTAGAACTCAGGCTGAGTGTTGGTGTTCAGGTTGATGTCCAGATGAGGTCACAAAGAGCGAGGAGGAAGTCAAGGAGATATGGCAGAGCAGAGCTTGGACAAGCAGGCAAAAATATTAAAAGGTTAGTCACAGTTCTCAAGGTCCAGGCTTCTAGCTCTCACTCAATTACCATAGGGAATATAATGCTCCAGCGTTGGTTAATAATAATAATGAATTCAATTTATAACGCACTTTTCATTAATGAAAATCTCAAAGTGCTACAAAGTGCAACAGAATTAAATGTCAATAAAACAAGTAATAAAACAAGTAAAATCAATAACAGTATCAACTAAGATCAAAAGTAGAATCATGAGGAGGTAGAGTATGCTCGGTTGAAAAGAAAGGTCTTCAAGCCGCTCTTAAAGTCAACCACAGACTGTGGGGCTCTCAGACAGTCAGGAAGAGAGTTCCACAGGCGGGGGGCAGCCACACTGAAAGCCCGGTCTCCCATGGTCCTTAATTTGGTTCTCGGAATGTGAAGGAGATTACTGTTCTGTGACCGCAGCGACCGGGTGGATGAGTATGGAATAAGAATATCCTTCAGATAATCTGGTGAAGCTCCATGTAAGCATTGATGTGTAATGAGAGCAGTTTTGTACTGAATTCTGTAGGCGACAGGAAGCCAATGAAGGTTATGGAGAATGGGCGTAATATGTTCAAATTTACGAACTCTCAACAAGATCCTTGCTGCACTGTTTTGAATATATTGAAGTTTCTGAAGGTTTTTGCCAGGGATTCCAATAAACAGGGAGTTGCAGTAGTCGAGCCTGGAGGAGACAAAAGCATGGACGAGCTTCTCAGCATCGGAAAAAGTTAGGGATGGGCGAAGTCTGGAGATGTTTCGAAGATGGAAGAAGCAAGTTTTAAACAGATGCTTAATGTGATTTTCAAATGTAAGATTGGAGTCCATTTTTATTCCAAGATTAGTAACAGAGGTGGAGAGGGGGATGACTTGTCCAGAAAAGGAAATTGTTGTTATAGTAGATGTTTGTACCTGGTGAGGGGTGCCAATCAGTATGGCCTCAGTCTTGGAGCAGTTTAATTGAAGAAAGTTCTGATTCATCCATGCCCTAATTGCCTCCAGGCAGGCAGAGAGGGCAGTGAGTGAAGATGGAGATGACAAGGTGGAAGATGAGGATGCTCCAGTCCTGATGTAAAGCTGTGTATCGTCGGCATAACAGTGAAAAGAAATGTTGAACTGATTAATAATTTGACCTAAAGGCAGCATGTAAAGGGAAAACAGCAGGGGCCCCAGAACTGACCCCTGAGGGACACCACAGGAGACACAGACTGTCTGGGACGTGGCGTTGCCAAGACTAACACATTCCAGCCTATTGGAGAGGAAAGATTTGAACCAGTCCAGGACAGTGTCACAGAGACCGACCTCCACATGAAGACGGTGGAGGAGGATACTATGGTCCACAGTGTCGAAGGCTGCAGTGAGGTCAAGGAGGACAAGGATGGAGGGAGAGCCAGTGTCAGCAGCCAAGAGGACATCATTGGTAACTCTCAGCAATGCAGTCTCTGTACTGTGAGCTGCCCTGAATCCAGACTGGAACTTCTCATACAGGAAATGTTGTTGTAGGTGGTCCTGTAGCTGAGCAGCAACAGCTTTTTCCAGCACTTTAGACAGCACTTTAGACAGAAAAGGGTTTTCCCTTTACATGTCGAGGTTATGGCAGTCACACGTGCACAGGCCGCAGCCAAACCTGCCGACAACGCAGTCTCGGTACGACCTGCACTGACTGACACAGACATCGTCCGACTGCAAAAGTTGGACCCTGCTATCAAGTCCATGGTGCTGTACCTGACTGACCCTGACAATAATACTCTGTCCAAAGACGAGCTGGATTCTGATCCTGACCTCAGGGTACTCTATCATCTGCGCTCGCAGCTGAAACTGATCAAAGGCATCCTAACTTTTGCCCATGGACCAGCGGCCTCACCAGTGTTCGTGGTTCCCCATGGCCACAGGGGGGTGATGTTAGTTCATGCCCATGATCTCCCATCCGCAGTACACAAAGGAGAGAAAGCCACACTGACAGCATTGAAACAAATTGCCTATTGGCCTGGTATGAAAAAGGATGTCAAGGACTACATTGACGGGTGCTTGATTTGCGCCCAGTTTCAGCCTACCAGACCACTCCACAGAGCACCACTGCAAAGCAGAGGCATTTCATTTCCATGGTCTGACATCCAGTTTGACTGGGTGGGGCCACTCACTAAGAGCTCTAGAGGAAATAAATATTTCCTCACGGTAACCTGTGCATTTACCAAATGGGTAGAATGCCTACCAGCTCCTAATGACACAGCACAAACTACTGCTATTTTGCTAGTGAATCATGTATTCTCCAGGTTTGGACTTCCCCTTAGGGTGAACTCAGACCAAGGTACACACTTCACAGGTGAAGTGATGAAAGAACTGTGGAAGACGCTTGGCGTCAAAGCTGATTTCCATATTGGCTACCACCCACAATCTTCAGGACAAGTAGAGAGAGCAAACAGAACGGTGGTGAGTATTTTGAAGAAATACGTAGCCGCAAACCACAAGGACTGGGACGTGAAACTCCCTTTAGTCCTGATGGCCATTAGGGCCACTCCACACACATCAACCGGCGTCTCTCCCTTCGAGATGATGACCGGTCGACAAATGACTCTCCCTCTACACCTGTTGTACCAACCAGGTGACGCCACCATGGCAACAGCCTACACCACTCAACAATACATGAAAGACTTGAATGTACACCTCCGAGACACTTTTGCTTTTGCCCAGCAAAACCTGGAAAGGTCTGCTGAGGGACGCAAAGCGTACTATGACCAGAAGGCTTCCCATGATGAACTCCAAGTGGGAGACAGAGTCTTGTACTATACTTTCGCCCCCGCAGCCGGGAAAGGAGGGTCCGGGACCGGTACTCTCGCCCGCAAACTAATGCCCAGGTGGACGGGACCTCATTTGATAACAGACAAAGTGTCCTCAGTTGTCTACGGAATCAAAATCAGCAAAGGTCGCAAACGGCCAGTTGTTAAATGGGTACATCGAAATCAAATCAAACCTTTTCAGGCGCTTAATGACTCCGCAAATGACGAAGATCTGACGAACTCACAGACTTCATGGGAAAACAAGGTCGTCCAAGCACAGGATAGTAAATAAACTAAACAGTTTAAACTATACTAGTTGCGAAAAGAAACCGTTCCAACTAGAACTTAGAGACGCTAAGCATAAAACCCACAACAAAAACTAACCTTAACAACCGTTTAAATCTGCAGGATTTAATTGACATCGGTTATAAAGCTAAGAACTGTTTTTCTTGTGTGTGACACGTTGGAATCTGACGACCAGAGTGAGTTTGTTGTAGTGAAACGTTGTTTTTAGTTGCTTAATTGCTACTTTTGTTGTTATTGAAGTTGTTATTGTTTTCTGAACACTCCCAGCCAAAAGAGGTTTTGATTGTTGATAAGTTGAAGACTTAAATGGATTTAACTATGCCAACATGCTGTTCATTTTGTTAAAGATCTCAATCTTTGAAGAGTCATTGTAGATCAATACTACTTAAGGTACTATAATCTACACTGATCTCCCAATCATTTAGGTAGGACCGATTCGATCGTTTCTATTCTAGATCTATTCATTTTGATGAGTCTCGCCATAGACTTCAAAATTTATAGGGAATACCAAATCTTGCGTCGTTCGTCTAAAAGACAACAGACATTTAGACCAAACTAGATTTCATTTTTTTATTTTAGTTTAACCTAAACTAAATAATGAATGGAGGAATAGTTTGAATGAAGAGGCCTTCGTTACAGAAGCCCTCCACATTTCTATAGGTATAGATCCCTATTTCTGATTTTTACAGCATTGATCCACCCCTTAATTGGTAATTGTAGCTGATCTAATCCATGATAGCTTACATACCAGGTGCATATAGGTAAGGCTTAATGTAGAATCCCTATCATAAGCCCACCTAAAACCACATAATTGCATGACACATTGAACCAGGGTGGCACCGACTGGAAGCCATCCAGCCTGCAACCTTCGATGTGGGGACCTGCTGATCCAACGTTGGTCTTCAACCTTCATCCAAGGCCCGCCTCCTCTGCTTCAATCGAGGGATCCCCTCTACATGCTGATTAAAAACCATTCTTGCTGATGAAATCAATAACCCCCATCGTTGTGGATTTACCGTTGTGGATTATAAGACTTTGTTTTCCAAGGGATCACAGACTCAGTTTTCCATGGGTTAACAGACTATGTTTTCCAAAGGATTGAAAGCTTACCGCAATGGGATTACCTACGAACAGTATGGAATTTCCAAAAACATTATGGGAGTATAATTTTGAACTTTTTTTTTACTTTTTTTTTCCACTTGCTGGATTACATAGAGGTCAGAGACATTCGGTGGTATCCTTTCGTGTTGGAACTCATCTCCAAGGACAGGCGATGACTTCCAAAAAGGGGGACTGTAGTGATACACCTAACCTCTGATATTTTAGGCTTGACCTTTAAGTACACCTCTCTGCATCTCTCTGAAACTCTCAGTGCTACACCTTCTTGAAGCTCTCAAGGACACTATTTTTACAATTATTATGAATTAATGGACACTAATTAATCAGATTGAACTTTCTCTTTAATGTGTGTTAATTCAGAATTGATCAAACAGTATTTTTGTCATTTCAATGATGATCTGTTACTTGCATGACTTTGACCCTTCTGCTGGTTTATTTCTGCAGAACAAGCAGTCTTTGAATCTAAAGCACAAGGTCAGAGTAAACGTTTAACTTGCAGCTTCTTTTGTGTTGTCTGTGAAGTAGCCATAATATTCTCTGTGCTCACGAGCGGCCATCTGGTCGCTTTGTAAACATTTTTCCTGTTGTCCGTCAAGAGACTTTCGGCCAATAGTCATCGAGGAGGTGGGGAGACCCCACCTCCCCTATAAATGGGCATTTCCTGCATTTTTAGTTAGTGCTTTGGGAGAACTAACTGACAACTTGCTTCTCTCCTCTGGAAAGCTGGAGACGGCCCGGTCATTGTGTCAAATCGACCCACGTCTCAGCTGGAGTTACAGTAAAGCTTACTGTAACTCGTCACTCATCTTCTGGAAGAATTTGTTTTCTAAAGTTTTATTTTGAAAATCAGTCTGTGCGCTTGACCGTTGTTTCCTGCCGAGGGAGGCGAGTTTCCTCGTATCGTGAATCAGCACACTCACGCTGAAGTTCCAACTGGACGGCCACTGGACAAACCCATCCACGTGTGTGTCCACAAACTTCTCCACTCTTGTCTCCAAGAGACGAACCGTCAACAGGTAACGAGCCGTGGTGTGTTTGAACGTGCGGGAGCCCAGCAGCTGCTCGTGTGGGAAAAAGGTGTCACCCAGTCTGGTTCAAAGTAACCAACTTTAGCTTAACTTAGCTTCCAGTACTCCTTCCTCCTATTTCTTATTTTTCATAAGCATTTAATCTGTCAAGTAATGTGCCAACAGTTTAAGTTTAAACTGTCTGTTTGTTTTAATTTGAATTCTTGTCAACGTAGTTATTAAATCAGAACTCCAATCGATACAAATGTTTAATGTAAATTTTGTGATAGTTTCAATAAAAGGTCTATTTTTTTGGTAGACCAACATAAGTTGAAGCCTCTCGTGAAATTACATTTTTCCTAATTACAGCAAAAGCAATTTAGTATCGGAAAAAGGAAGAACTCGCGCATTGGTGGCAGTTTGTGCAATTAAAGTCTGCTCAGATCTGCGCATCTACAATAATAGTGGCCAGTAAGTGTTTAAATACCTTACAGCCACATTATTTCATTACATTTGGTGGCCGAATACGGTCTTATTCTATTACAGTGGTAATTAGAAAAAATGTTGGGATCCAAATTAGATTTTTTCAGAAGAGGCCTAATGATGGCAGTTTTTAGAGGCAGTGGAACATGACCAGATTGTAGAGACTGATTTATTATTTGAGTGATTAGTGGGCCTATTGCAGAGTGATTGGTTTTTATGAGAGACGAGGGGAAAGGATCCAGGGCGCAGGATGAAGGCTTCATTTTCTTGATGATGGCCTCCACCTCACTCTGAACAACTTCGTCAAAGCTGTTTAGGGTCCCAGAATGCAGACGGGTAGGTGGCACACTGAGAACAGGGAGGTTGTGGAGCTGAGATCTGATAGTGTCAACTTTGGTTTTAAAAGATGAAAGAAACAGGTCGCATTTTTGAGCAGAGTCCTCAAGAGTTTGTTTAATGGGATTAAGCAGACGAGTTATTGTGGAGAAGAGCTGTTTAGAGTTTCCAGGGCAGGTGTTGATGATGTTAGAATAATATTTGGAGTGTGCTTCTTTAAGAGAATAGGCAAACGCTTTCTGATGTTCTTTATCTGCCTGCTTATGCACAGAGAGACCAGATGATGGTTGAACGTCTGGTAGCGGGTTAAATAGTGTGGGCGTGATGGTAGGAAATCCGGTGCAGGTGAGGTTGATTGTATGATTGTCAGCTATGGGGGGAAGTGGTTATAGCAGAAAACTGGGAATCCTGCAATTGTTGCAAGTATCACTTAGCCCTCTGTGAATAGCAAGCAACCATCAGGGCACTAAAGATCAGTAGTTAGACTGATGGTCCTCCTTTTACATGTGAACCGCTAATTCTGGATGTCACCATGAAACTGGTTGATCCACTATGAGAAGGAGTTATTTATGAGACAGAGTTTGTTGTAGCTCCTTGGACTGAAGAAGACTTTTGGATAAAAGATGAAACATTTCAATCAGAAGAATCTGTCCAGAGGACCTGATTTAACCTGGTTAGAATCCTAAAGAATGTTTTCAAGCACTTTTCAGAGCAATACCAACATTTAGAGGGGCTGGGATTGTATAGAGGTAGGGCAGCCAACTTGGAACCAGAAAGTTGCAGATTCAACTCCCCACCATGCCTACATGTCGTGGCGTCCTTGAGCAAGACACCTAATCCCTAACTGCTCCCGGGGCACCTAGATAGCTGCCCACTGCTCCACCTGGGCATATCTCACGTGAGATGGCAGAGAACTAATTTCATCATTGTACTGTACAGTATGGAAACATACAATGAAGACAACACATACTGTAGCAATTTATTCTTCTTAATGGCTTTGAGCAGAAAAGCTACTTATTGGGGCGGCTGTGGCTGAGTGGTTGGAGCAGTCGTCCTCCAATACAGGAGTTGGGGGTTCAAATTCAACAGCAGTCACATGCCAAAGTGTCCCTGGGAAAGACACTGAACTCCTCATTGCCTCTGATGTGTGTCCCATTGGTGTATGAATGTGATAAAGCTCAGATTAGTCTCTTTCCAGTTATTTGTTCAATTAGCTTTGTATAGATGTAGTAGAGTGCTGCATGAATGGGTAAATGAGGACACAGATTGTGTTGTAAAGAGATTTGAGTATCTCCATAAGATAGAAAGGTGCTATATAAGTACAGTCCATTTACCATTTATTTGTTAAATTTCTCTCTGGCTACTTTTTATTTTCTCAATCTTTCCATTTGGGAAATCCCGATTTCCAAAAATGTTTTGAGGTTTCCTCTTTCAAATAATGTCAAAAAATTCTCTTTAGAATATGCACACAAAAAAGGGGGGAAAAAAAGGTTTCAGATCAATTTTTTTAGGTTTAATCCTTGGTTTAATGAGACACGTTACATTTGATACACATTTGCTTCAACTATAAAAAAAAAAACAGGATTGCAAAAATAATTTTAGGCTTTTTTGTTTTTATTGACTTTTTGTCACGCGGATGTTGCCTTGTTGTTTTTGTCTCAATGCCTTCTGGGTTACTAATGGACAGTTTGATCCAGTGCAAGCCTCATCCAGCATGAATGTAACTTTTGGACCATGTTTAACTTTTAGCATTTTTTATTTGAACTGAAGCGCATTGGCTAATACGTGCAAACAGTCAGAGATCCGTTTCATCAAAGAATCAGCCCACAAATGAAAATGAGAAAAAACAAATGGATAAATGGGGAGAGTTGGACAGAAGAGATGGTGGTTGTGCTGTTGCTTGCAAATGCAAACCCCGAATAGAGAACTTAAACTGCAAACAGCTCTGCTTTCTATCACAAGCTGCTCACGACAAGCATCAGGATAAAAAAAAATGTTTCCATGTATATGAGATTAGTTATTTACACATTATTTTTGGATAAAACTATCCTCCATTCATTTTACTTACTCAAAGAAGCAACACTTGAGGACACGAGAAGATTTTTAACTTGTTTTTACTTGCAAGGGCAGATTTTCACCACAGGTTACACAGATGTACAGATGTAATAATAATAATAATAATAAAATAATAATAATAATAATAATAATAATAATAATAATGAATTTAATTTATAATGCACTTTTCATTAATGAAAATCTCAAAGTGCTATGTTGTTCTACATGCATGGAGCCCAGTCAGGAGAATCTGCCACAGGCAGCGTGAATTTTTTTTTCTTTTTTAAGCTCATCAGCTTTCACAGCTCACAAGCAGCAGACTGATGTCCTTGGCCATCCAAATGTACATGCATGTTCAAATCAGCTCCTCATTCATCTCTTTGAGGGAGAAAAGAACTCTCTGCTAACTCAAACACATGGTTCATGGGCCATTAACGTTCTCAACCATAATTGTTGAAAACATTCATAACAAACTTCCCCTGACAATTATATAATAAAGATTCAAAGTTATTTTTTGTCATTTTACACATTCATCCATCCAATATTTGACACTTTTACTATTTTGGGTTGTAGGTTGCTGGAACCTATGTAAAGCAAAACTGTTCCACAAGGACCACAGAGCAATTCATAACAACACTTAGTATACAGTCATAGGCTGGCAAACGTCTGACAGCAGTCTGGTGCTGCTTCAACAATGCAGGACGGATGGCAGAGGTTCAGAGTGGGTTTAGTCTTTTAGCTTGTGCAGACCCATTGCACTCTTCTTTTTTCATGTGGGAAGTGGTGCACATTCACCTCACTATTTCTGCCTTTTTCTGTTTCAAAATTACAGTCAACAGCGACGCAGTGTAGTGCATTATCTAAATTTACAAACGCAATATCATAAAAACAACTCGGGTAATGTTAGCCTTCCTGTTTACTCTGGAGATTCCAGTACAGAATGGTCCTAACTGTGTCATCAACCCAGCGTGCATTGCACAGGTGAAAAAATGGCTGCCTCCATGGATGAAAAATATAATAAAAGGTATGTTTTTGAAGTAATTATGAGTTTTTACATATCACAAACAGCATTTTTTAAGTTAATAGGAAAAATACAACATATGCCAACATGTTCAACTAATCATGGATCCCTTTAAGATTCCAAGCAGACTGCTTTGAGGGGCCGACTTTGACATAAACAGACCGCAGCTGTTGATTGACCAGAGGAGCTATGTCACTGGATGACCCACCTAGCAAAACTGGAAACTCCTCCACTCCCTCTCTGATTATCTTGATGGAGGGTGCCACAAGAAATTGGCATGTTACAGAGATATATTGGAGATGATGTTGCAGTATGGCTAAAACCAGACTTTTAAGCAGCGTCGGGATAAGCTTAAGAAATTAAAAGTATGATTTTAGGGCGATTAAGGACCACAAAGGGCAGTGGCTAAAACGCTGACCAGTTTTGATACAGTTTACTTTGCATTGACAATCCCACCCACGGAGCTTGGTAACAAGTCACAAATCCCCTACACTTGAAAAGAACCGATAAGACGAGAGTCAAGTGGAGTCACATTCATCAGTGGCGAAGCAGTTTCCAAGGTGCTGGACTTGGGATGAAACCACTGTGTAAATGAGGAGATTTTGTGTCTTGATGTTGGTGGCTATAATACCAGCTGGATATCTGATAACTGACAGGACCAGCAGAACTTTGGCTTGAACTTTGTTAATAATAATAATAAACTCCATAATTCTCTCCATAATAAACATAAACATAAACATAAACTTTGTTCTTACCATTCAGTTGGCTTCTCAGGACTAGCCTTACTTTCAGTAGGTACTTGGTTGTTGCTTTGTACATCTACCTTGTGGTGTTTTGCCAGTTTTTATACTTTGCATTTCACTTTCTATTTCTCTCTTATGGTTTTTTTCTGTTGTTTGTTGTTTAAGGAAATTCTACCATTGCTGTTCATCATTCTTTAGTTTGTAGCAAGTCGCTTTTGTAAATGAGCCCTCGAGGCTCAATGAGATTTACCTTACTAAATAAAGGTTGAATGAATGAATGAATGTTGCTGACTTCCTTGCAGCTTCATTATAGATGGTGTTTCCCTCTGGCTGTCATGGACATCTACAGTGCTGCTATTTTGTAGTTTCCTTGAGTTGTGATCATTTTGCCTTTCTTGGGTATACTTTGGCTGCATTTATCTAATCAGACTGACAGTCCCACGATCTTGCTTCGCATCCTGGTGAGGTGAATCAGTGAGTTAATGTCTCGTTCATCCTTAGTGTGTGACTTGATTTGCAATGATCTGGTTGAGAGGGTTCAGACCTATTGCAGGACAGTAGTGGGGACAATCATCTTTGTATATGCTACACTTGATGCCATCTTGTGCAACAAGCTTTGAGTTGGCCTTAAAATAATTTTCCACTTGCCCATTGAGTTACTGGTAAAAGCTCGTAGGGTCTTGATGATGTTGTACAGTTTCAAGTAATCCAGGATCCATGTGTGTGGCATCAAACCATTGTTGATGTTGACCACGACCTTTATTTCAAGAGAGACGCCAACCTCATCACCAACTCTAGATCAAACAACCACCTTTCCCCTTCTTAAACCATACAACACTGTCCATCCCATCTTTTAGAGGTTTGAGAAAATCACAATGAAGATTGACACTACTTACTCATCATTCTCTCTTTGCATCCTCTGCTCTGGTAAATCATGCAAACAAAATTGAATCATGAGTCAAATCCTAGAGAAATTTAGCAAGTTATGTGATATCAACCAACTTTCTTGTAAGCTATAATCCCTAACCTTTCCTAATTCTTGCACAAATTGCTTTGAGGTGATTAAAATCCAAATCTAGTTTTCGCATAATCAATTATCACTTTAGTTCACGGTAAAAAAGGAGGCAGAACTACTTTTAGTGATCAAACAGAGTGGCAACAAGTCCCTGAGGCATGCCATCTTCCACCCACATAAAGACTTACAGCACACATTCACATATGCAGACATGCACATACATAAATGGCCTCCGTAAAGCAGCTAAAGTAACATTTTAAAGGAGGTAATAAAAATTGAGGACTGTGAGCTTGTAATCCTCTGACAGTGACTCAGTGGGGTCCCATTGGCGGTGCAGTACTGGCCCGAGGGCTTTGGTAAATTAATCTCTCAACAGTCGCACAAGCAAATGAACACAGGGAGCTAAGTAAGAGAGTCTCGGGTGCAGCAGTTCATTTATGAAATGTATTAGGATTTATGATGCAATAAAGTGTAAAGGTGCTTTATTACTCTCCCACCACTGCCAGTCCACCAAGACAGCAGCAGGAATTATGCTAATTGTTTCAGCTGCTGTTTGCTGTGCTCTTTATACAGTAGGAAACCAGCCTAATGAATGTATGTACAGTAATTGTTAAATCAACTTTAGAAACTTTTCATATTAGCCATTTTTATCTGGATTGGTCCATATTTCCTGAGCTGCAACTGTTGCTTATGGAAAAGGCTGTTCTCTAGGTCAAACTGCCACAGAGAGTGACAAAATACACCTGATGCCACATTTGGAGTAACGTACTTCCAATATTTACTCCACCTATTGAAGTCACCATCAATATGTTACATTGTGACCTCTGGTTGAACCAATCCTGAGAGCTGAACGGGTGCAGAAAAGGAGAAAACGCTACTAATCTCCACAAGCCCTCTCGCGCAGAGTATACGAGGGTCTTGTATGTGTGTGTCAGTGTGTTTAAATACATGTGTTGATGTGTGAGTGCACCCTGGGACCGAAATGCAACGAAGGGTTTTGCTGGTTCAGTGCATCCTGGTTGAGATCAAAATCATCTTGAAGTTGTGTGAATGGGGTCTCAGAGGAGGGTAATGGAGAAAAGGCCAGCTTGGTGTGTTGCAGTAGATTAACTGTGTGTGTATAATATATGGATAAAAATAGTACCTGAGCCCTCTGAGCTGTTTGCTTTCTGACTATACTTATCAGTCTGGTTTGGTCACTCCTTTGATAAACAGATGCATTTGACCTTCTCTGTGCACAATTTTATGATCAGTGGCTCACTTTGTTACTACTTGCAGTTATAAATGAGTTATACATCTGGACAACCTTGTGAATCAAAGGACAAATTTGGGGCAAAAAAATAAACACAAAAAACACACATCATCAAGCATAGCTATTGGCTCATTTGTTTTCCTGTTAGCTCTGTGACGGAGTGGCAAAATAATTTAGTTTAGTTTAGTTTATTTATTTATTCTTTTCAAATTTAAAAAATACAAAAGAACAAAAGATAATTACAAAGGATTCAAAAAAATAAAGAACATATTTAAAATGAAAGGAAGCAGAAGAAGAAAATAATCTTATAATATCTGCCCCTTTTTGTAAAAACAAAATTCCATTCAAACAATCATTTCAAACAAAATGCATCCATAAATCATATTTGTAATTCATAAATTATATAACCGATAATCAGACTGTTTCAACATTTGACTGTACTTTTTGTTAATTATAACGTAATGAAATGACGATACAGTTGAGCACAGTAGTTTGTGTTCATCTGAGCTTGTATTTGACCTCATTTGAAGGATAATGACTAGATGAGTTTTTTTCTTTGGAGAGAGGGTGCACTTTGTTAGCGGGACTATGTGCGCTTGAAAGGTTTGCTTTTAAAACGCAGGAATGAAGATTGTTAGCAAATAAACAATGTCAGACACAACAAAAAAGGAGGGGAAATGACTAGGGATGCACCAATCCAAATTTTTTTAAACTTCCGATTCCGATACCAAAATCTGGATATCGGCAATACCAATACTTTTCCGATATCATCACCATTATTGATTTTATATGAGGCTGTAATAATCTCCTCTCTACATGCAAGTACTGTACAGTTTGTACACATATATGCATGCATGTCCAAAAAGGCAAGTAAGTTGTTGGATAAGTTTCAAAGTTAGAATTAAATTCTAACACA
>JBBPBX010001950.1:33632-62042 GCA_038048925.1 Garcialebias charrua | reverse complement strand
TATATATATTCCTACTTAATGACACAATATTTGTGAGATTCCAGTAATGAAAATATTAGGCTATAACCCAGCATATTTCATAGATAATAAATAAATGTAGTGTGGTAGTAGATGAAAGTCCACAATATAAAATGTTAGCATGTCATCCATGCATGTAGCCAGGGTGGGTTCTGCGGGTTCGAACGAACCGCCCACTTTGTGCGTGCACTCCTTGTGCCTATGAAGTCCCGCCTACAACTCCCGCACAACACAAGTTCTGTGTTAAGAGAGGTGGAAAGAGAAGGTATGGAGACGTAATGTCCAACCGGTTAACACCATAGACTTAATATGCCTGTGGTTAACACAAACTCCTTTTTTTTTATCCAATAAAAGACAAACGTAAAATAAGTTGAAATATTGCCCACTTCGACGATTCGAGTTCAACCAAGTGAGGATCGAACCCGAGTCGAGATAAAGTTTGGAGTGGCAACTCGACGCACTTCCAGTGAACCACCGAGGCGTGTTGCACTTTCCAGGTCCACTTTTTCTTTAAACGAACCGCCCCTCATGAAATACTGGCTATGCCCATGCTGTCATCAAAGTTCATGCTCAGTCATCCAGGTACCAAATCCAATAATGCTCAGTCAGGTCATCTGGACAGTTTCTTTTTTGTAGAAAGACGTTTTGCACTCTATACAGAGGGCTTCATCAGTCTGAGGAGTCCCAAGTAAACTTTCCCACCATGCAGTGCACTCCTTAAAGGTTCAGTATGCAGTTTCTGTAGAACTGCAGCAGTTAGAAATATTTTCAACAGGCAAAGCATTCTGATCCCTCCCCCTCAGAGCCATATGTGGCTCTGCCCCCTTGTGGTCTGTTGAATTTCAAATTCAAGCTCTGTTTTTATTGGCTGGTTACAAACTCTGTTTTTATTGGCTGGAAAATGGCGGGTCACCTTTTCTTTTTAGAAATGCTTATTTACCACCTGGAGAAGCAAGGGGACAATATTTTTTTTTTTTTTTTCAGAGATTACCTGGCTAACATCAGTCTGTCAGGAGGTAGTGACAGAGTGAAGAAATATGTTCATAAAAAAAGCTACATACTGCAGCTTTAAGTGGACCAACCAGTTTGCTGGAGGTTTCTGGGGGATGTCCTGTTCATTCATTCATTCATTCAACCTTTATTTAGTCAGGTAAATCTTTTGAACCTCATGGGCTCATTTACGAAAGCGACCTGCTAAAACTAAAGAACAATGAACAGCAATGGTAGAATTTCCTTAAACAATAAACAAACAAACAAACAATAAACAATAGAAAACAAAAGAGAGGGAAAAAAAAAAAAAAATTTTTTTTTTTTTTTTTTTTTAACAAAGTATCAAAAAACTAGCAAAACATTATAAGGTAAACGTATAGAATCAAAGACAGGAACAAATCTGCATTGGTCAAAGACAGGAACAAATCTGCATTGGTTCAAAGACAGGAACAAATCTGCATTGGTACACCTGTTCCCTGTCAACTCCTCCCAGGGATGCAGCCACAGCCAAAGTGGTTCTCTTAAGGAGTGCACTGCATGGTGGGAAACAGTTTACTTGGGACTCCTCAGACTGATGAAGCCCTCCGGATAGAGGGTGAAATATCTTTCTACAAAAAAGAAACTTTCCAGATGACCTGACTGAGCATTATTGGATTTGGTACCTGGATGACTGAGCATGAACTTTGATGACATGCGAACATTTTAGCCTTTTATTTTGGAAAAGACTTTCAGCTACTACCACACTACATTTATTTATTATCTATGAAATATGCTGGGTTATAGCCTAATGTGTTTATTACTGGAATGTCTTGAATATTTTAGAATATTACATTTAACATCCTTTGTTTTGTCAGTGTCATTCAGTAGGATTTGATTCGACAGACTAAGTAAAGTTTAGATGAACGAAGGGTTTTGGTACCACAGCAGTCTGGTTCTTGGTCTGAATTAATTGTATTCTGCTTGTGTAATTTTTATTTGTATTAGTTATGTGTGCATTGGTGTGTTTTCCACCTTACCTACCCACCCATCAAGCCTCTGATGTTCCCACTAAGTGGGCAGTTTTTGAATAGCAGCCAGCAAGAGAATCAGTAAGGAAGGAACTGTCCCTGGCAGGAGGAGATGATGCTTGGAGGAAAAGCATGCAAGTCTGCTTGGCCGTTGTTCCCCCTAACACCAGCAGTTGTGAAAATAGACTGATGACTGTTTGCTGTTAAGTCACCATTTACAATCCCCCCTGCTTGACACCTGATAATCTAATGACACCTAATTACGTGACTGCTTAATTTCGGGTTTCTTCGAGGTCAGGCGTTGGCTGTTTGCCGTGCTGAGAAAGATTTTTTGGAAATACAGCGGTAATTATTGGCAAGAGCTCCTCTCTCATTAGAAATGCTCTGTATCTGAGCAGTGCAGCAAGAGTGAGAACAAAATCTAATTATCTCCCTCTTCTCGCCAACCCCTTTGCGACATCAATACTCCATTATAGCACCTTGTCCCCAGGGTGCAGACAAACTCCGACTCCCACACATGTGCAGAGTGCATGTGTGCACATACACAGAGCTACAGTGCATGCAAGCCTTAACTTGTTGGGTTGGGTTTTTTCATTTTTTTTTTCATTTTGTTGTAATTACTGCTGTGTGACAGCTTTGAAGCAATTTAAAGTTTAACTGTATTCTTGTTTTAACATGACAACAACTTCTGCCAGAAAAACTTTGTTAGATTACATGATGTGCCCAGGAGGCACACATTCGATGTGATTTTCAGTCAGATGCACGTTCTAACGAGGTGTTCGGCTGAAAACAAATGTGAGAATGACAGCACTTCATGTGACTTTCCTGGACCAGATGGAATTTGACGTGGAACAGCAGCTCTTCGTTCGTACAAAGTAATTACTGCTTGTATGCCAAAAATTTGTTTGGAGAGTAATTTTTTGTTTTCTTCTTTCGGCTGCTGACTTCTTCAGGGGTCCCCACAGTGAATTAACTTGCACGAAAACTTGGGAATTAGTTTTTGTGTGTGTGTGTGTTTTTACACCAGATGCCCTTTTTGACACAGCCACTGATCACCGAGCTACCACAGCCCTCTGTGTGGAGCAGAAAGCTGCCATTAGGGCGCCAGGGGGAGCAGATGGTGGGGTTAAAGGCCTTTTGATGGTGTTGGGAGTAAAACCGGTGACCTTCCTATCACAGGTTTGCCTTCTCTAACCTCTGCGCCACTACTCCCCCATTTTTTTTTTTATAGAAAGTAATGAATACAGCAAATAATAATAATAATAATTCTAATGTTTTTTAGTGAAGTCTACTGAGCCTGAAATCCCAAAAATATATCAGGGGACCTGTAATTTCATCCTACTTTCTCTAAGTGCCTTCTGGTTTAGAACGTTGTCCAGTCGAACAATTTTCAGTCTGGTCATCTGGACAGTTTTCTTGTTGTTGTGCTGAAACATTTCGCCTTCCGTCCAGAAGGCTTCATCAGTCAAGGAAACGCAAAACTGATTCTTCCCTTAGCAACTTATTCCAAAGTGGAACAAACCAGTTATGTTGGAATGGTTTCTTTGGCACACCCCCTCCTCCGGTGCCAGCCCTCTTCCTCGTCGACAGTCATGTCAAACTGGTTGAAAACCAACAAAGTCCATGTTGTATACCTGGATTATTGAGCATGGACTTTGTTAACGTTGTTCAGTATTTGTCATAATACAAAGTACATCTGTTGCTGTATGACAGCAGCACACCAAGCAGGGCTGAAACGACCGGCACTAGAGTGGAGGTTTATGGTTGTGCCAGACTTTGTGCAGTTGAATTGCTGAGATCCAGCCAACATTTGACATCTTTGTTGCACAGTTCAAAAACAGTTATGTTTGAAGAATTTCAAGGATTCCAGGTTCTTTATTTGTCATACACACCACATGTGGTACATGTGGTGGAACAAAACTGTGTACACAGGGTCCCAGTTACATCCAACAAAAATATAAAATGTAAAATAAAAACAACAGGATCTAAAATAATGAACTAAGAAAACCCTTAACTCAAAATACACCAAGCACTAGTACAAAGTAGTACAAAAACAATACACTGAAAAGCAGCACGAATATGAGTCTGTGTGAGCAGATGAGCACGAATGAACACAGCAACATGAAACAGATCAGCAGCAACATGATGTGATTTATTCACAGTGATTATCCTGGTTAGAGATTCATGAGTCTAACAGCCTCAGGGTAGAAGCTGTTCCTCAGTCTAGTGGTTCTACACTTAATGCTCCGCACCCTCCTGCCTGAGGGGAGTGGGACAAAAAGTGAGTGTGCTGGGTGAGTGGGGTCCTTCATGATGCAAGTGGCCCTCTTCCTGCATCTGGAGGTGTAGATGTCTGTGATAGTGGGGAGACTGACTCCAACATCCTCTGTGCAGCCTTCACCACTCTCTGCAAAGCTTTTCTTTCTGCAGCTGTGCAGCCTCCATGCCACACGTTGATGCTGGAGCACAGGATACTCTCCACTGCACACCTGTAGAAGGAGGTGAGGACTGAGTAGTGTTGGGCATCGAGGATCGAGAATCATTTGGAACCGGGACTAACTGTCCGGTTTTCCCGGAATCGTTTAAAATATTTATTTTCAATTCCCTAGTCCGCCACCGGAAGTTGAAGCCGCCCGCCGAATACCAACAAAGAAGAAGCCGCCCGCCGAAAACCAACGAAGAAGAATCCACCGTAAGTGTTCCCAAAATGAGCAGCCGCGGTCGAAAGTGTGGCTTAACTTTAATAAAATGACCAGTAAGCTCAGTGCAGCACTTGCAAAAATGTTATATCGTGCAAAGGAGGATGGAGAAGTAAAGAAGTGTCCCGTCTTTGACGCGCTCCACCGGATTATTTTTGCTTCGTCCATGTCTGACCAGAAGTAACAGAGTGGTCCGTCTTCAAAACACCCCGCCGGACATTTCGCTGCCTCTTCTCCGGCTCCATCAGGTAAATAAAACTACAAACTACGTCTCATACCAACATTAAGGCAGCTAACAAGTTATACTCCACTTAAAGCGGTAGGTCAACTCAAATACAAACACGATGCTAACGTTAGCTCGTATTTTTTTCTAAGACAAACGACTTGAAATGGCTAATAATGTTATTCAGGCTCCACGGTGTTCACCACAAGGGAAATATGTCGGTGCAACTGAATGAAGAGTGCCACAGAACGATTACAGCATATGTTGTGAAAAGGTTGCATCTCTTTTCAGATGTGGAATCACCAACATTTAGGTTAGTTAGGCAATTACAACAGAGCTAATAATTGTCCATCCTAAGCTAATGTTACAGTAACGGGGACACGTTTGTTTATATGTTTGCATGGTTGTGGTGAAAACTATCAACCCAAGTACACACCACCTACCATGGACCACTTGTCAAATAAGTTAATCCCACCTTGATATAAGGTGGAGAAGAGCTGCTCTGCTCTTTAAACAGAAGATGGATGATGTGTCTGGGAGCAGATCCAGAGAAAGATGATTGAGCAGGTGAAATATTCATGCACAACTATCATTTCTGCTATTAAAATCTGAAATCTAAATAATGTTCTTTGTGGTCAACAGAGGAAGACTGTGGAGATGATGGGGTCACCATGCAGTCTGAAGAAAGGCCTGAGAATGAGGGAGTGGAGGATGAGAGTGTAAGGGTATGATGAAATTATATACATTCTCAATCTTAATAATGATTTAATAATCTCTTTTTACTGATAATACTGATGAACCTGTTGTTTGTTTAGGAACCACCTCCCTGCAGTCCGTCCAGAAAGTCTCCCCTGGAGGAGCTTTTTGCTGAGGAAGAGGCACAGAACATAATGTCACATGTCCATGTCCACATCATGTCCGTGAAGAAACACATGGAGAGAGGGCTGCAGATGTACCAGGACATTCCACCAGCCGTTCTGTCTGAGGACCCTGCTGCTGCTGGTGGTGGAACCAACACAAGACTTATCCTTTGCTGTCAGATCTTGCAATCTCATATTTACGTGTTCACGCTTCTTCTACACCCAGCAAACATGTTCTCCACTGCAGGAGAAACTGTCTGCCCAGAACACTCACACATACTGCCTGAGAAGCAGTTATGATCATTTTCTTCCACAAGAACAGTTTCTGATTTTGTACTGTACCTCCTGCTAACCTGGACTGGATTGTATAAGTTGCTCTTTTTTATACTAATAATAATAATAATTTTGTTTGATATTCTGCAGCAGGTTAGCTCATCAGTGGGAGCTCAGTAACATGGCTGCAGCATCAGACACTGGACATGTGGAAATATGTTTCCATGAAGTTTTCAAACATAAAGCTCTCTTGTAAAAGTGTACCCCTGCGAAAAGAAAACTCATAACATATTGAAGTTCATAAGTTTGATATTTATATACTGGTTGAAAATACCCCTGTGAGAAATTCATAATAAATTTAACAAAAAGGGAAAAGTTCATAGCATTAAATTTAAACAGAAGTTCAAATTATTTCATCCTGAAAGAACTCTGCCTAACTACTGTAGCTCATTTATAACATGATGGAGTTAAACTCAAAGCAGTCTCCTCAGATAAATAGTGTTAACTTATTATTTTTACATGAAAGTTTCTGTTAACTTATTATTTTTTATATTTGATTGTTTCTGTTCAGTGCCCTGAGACAACTTCTGTTGTGACTTGGCGCTATACAGTATAAATAAACTGAACTGAATTGACATGTCTTTTTTTAACCCTGCCTACAAAAAGAATCGGAATTGAGAATCGAAAGGAATCAGAATCAAAACGAAGAATCGGAATCGCTCAAATTCATATGATGCCCAACCCTAGGACTGAGCTTCCCAGACAAGCTCGTCTCAGCCGTCTGAGGAAGTAAAGCCACTGATGAGCTTTCTTGATCAGGCTGGTGGTGTTGTTGCTCCAACTGAGGTTATCGTTCATGTGCACCCAAGTACTTGTACCTGGAGACCACTTCCACCACAGATCCTCTAATGTTTGGGGGGGTAGATGGGTTTGTTCCTTCTGAAGTCCACAACCATCTTCGTCTTCTTCACATTGATGTGAAGGTTAGTCTCCTTGCACCAGCTCTCCAGGTGTTCCACATCCTGCCTGTAGCTGGACTCATCATTGTTCGTGATACATCCCACCACAGCTGGATCATCTGCAAACTTTACAATATGACAGACTGGATGGGTAGCTGCACAATCATACTTGAGCAGAGTGAACAGGAGAGGGCTCAGCACATATCCCTGAGGAGAGCCAATGCTGAGGGTTATGATGGAGGAGGAGAAGTTGTGGATCCTCACAGACTGCAGTCTAATTGTTAAGAAGTCTATGACCCAGTTGCAAATGGAGGGGCTTAGTACTAGTGCGAGTAGTTTGTCCATCAGAGTTTGGGGGATCATGGTGTTGAAGGCAGACGTGAAGTGCACAAAGAGCATACAGACTGGCTTGTTCTTCAAAATGGCTGGTTTGGTATGAATAAAACAGTAAATGTGTTATAATACATGAAGAATACAGATCATTACATAAACAAATGTGTTTTATGAAGAGGCAGGTGTTTAATTGTAAAGTGAGAACACAGGAACAGCTTTGACATAATCTGAAGGAAAATGTAAGTGATTATTACACCTGTGGGTCTTGACTGAAGATTAAAAAATCAGGTAGGAATATTTTCCAATGTATAGGTCGCACCTTTTTATGTTTTTTTCAAGGCCTGCAACCTATACTCAGGTGCGACCCATATATGGCTTGTTATCACTTTCGATGAAACACATTTTTAAATCCAGCTCATTTCACAATTACGTTCATTTATTAAGGAAAAGTTCAGCTCAGACACATATTTGCTATAATTTTTATCAAACAAATAATTGTTTTTAAGTGTTAATCTTCTTAAAAGCCTTGCTGTGTGCTCCTGTGGCAGACATTTGCAGCAGAGCTAAACGTAGGTGCGACCTATACACCAGTGCGACCTATCTAGGGATTTTTCCAATCTATTGGTGATAATTGGACAATGCGACCTATACACAGGTGCGACCTATACACCAGAATATACTGTACCCAGTTTGTATTGTAAAGGATTAGGAAACAAGTAAAAGACATAACTGGGACTGTTCGTCTCTGCTCGTCTGCCCATCCATCCATATTTACTTGCTTCTTTCTTTCTGGATGGGGGTCACTGGTGGTCACTGGTCACTTGGTCCAGCCACCACTGTGCGAGAGGTGAGGGACACCTGGACAGGTCGCAAGTCCATCACACGGCCACATAAAGACAAATGAGACAACCAACTATTCACTCTCTCACTCACACCTAGGGGCAATTTAGAGTTACCAGTCAGTCTAACATTCATGTTCTCTGTCTGTGGGAGGAAACCGGAGTACCCGGAGAAAACCCATGCACAGGGAGAACATGCAAACTCCACCCAGAAAGATCCCTGGCAAGGATTCGATCAAGCAATCTTCTAGCTGGGAGGTGGCAGCTCTACTAACTGTGTCACTGTGCTGCCTGGAAGTAACTCTTTTTTGTATTTTTTAATGAATTCACAAAAACTGTATTCTGCATGGGTGGCACGTTGGCTCTGTTGGTAAAGCTGTTGCCTCTCAACGAGGTCGCCGGATCAAATCCTGTCCAGTTACCTTTATGGGTGGAGTTTGAATGTTTTTGCCGTGCATTATGGGTTTTCTCCGTGTACTCTGGTTTCCTCCCACAGACCAAAAACACGTGTTAGGCTGATTGGTAACTCTAAATTCTCTCTGGGTATGAGAGTGTGAATGGTTGTTTGTCTTTGTGTGGTCCTGTGATGGACTGGAGACCTGTCCAGGATGTCCCCCACCTCTCAAAGAGTGACTACTGAATATGAGTACTGTAATGTCCGCGGAGACTCAATGACCACACCGTGTCGCTTCGTTGCACCAAACTTTACTGACCCCAAAACTCCCCACACCCTCACATTTACTCATGCCGTAAAGCATCTCTTAACTTAGCATTCGCCTCAAAAAGCGAAAAATGCCTAAAAAAGACATACCCAAATTAAATTAGAAGCTGTTCTTGAACCGTATGGAGTACAAGAAAATGGTTGGTGTCTTTGTAAAGATAACACTTTGAATTTTTTGTTTCAGCAGTCAAATTTGTTGTATCTGTTATTATTTTGTATTTATTGAAGTGAGAGCACACAGAAATAAAGCGTTTTTCTTGCCTCGCCTGAAAATGTTTATATGTGTCAAGCACCTGCACACTGATACAAGAAGATGTTGATTTGAATTTCATATGAGCCTAAACAGTGAAGTATTTACTAATACAGTTTCAAATTTGAAGTCAATAGCATAAAAATTGAGGATTTTGTGCCTGTTTTTGTATGTGCATGTTCAGGCGGACAGCAATAAATCCAAACATACCCAAACTGTACCATCATGGGTAACACCTGTATTATGCCAACTTCAAATGTCTGAATACTTCTGAATACTTCAACATACTTCAGAATGACTGTCTATTGAAAGCTTACATCTGTTCCATTCATATATTTACTCTCAAGCTGATAGAAATACAGTAACATGACAGCAGGCCGCTCGTAGGTCGGGGACCACCTGTATACTGTAAATCACAAGAGAACATTTCCTCCACAGGTCAGCTGCCTGCAGTCCCAACACCCCCAGATAACACTCAGATAACAGTCACTAAGCTTCACAATGGCTCAACAATGGCTCCACAGGGGCTCTGTGCTTCAAAGTCTACACACACATCCCACACCCCACCCACACACACACGCACACACAGAAGGAGAAACGGCACCTTCGTCAGAAAATAAACACTTTTTCCTTGTAAATCAAGTTCTAAAGCTTGTGTTTCATGTTTCCATGGCATTTATCCATGGCTAAAGAGTGATAAAAGTCAGAAGAGGCATGCATAAAGTCAACAAAGAGGCGCTCACCCTTTGAAGCACGGCGCAGCAGCTGACTGAGGCCCTGTTTACACGGACACTGTGTGGGGGAAACGCAACTTTTGGGTATGTTAATTAGGTGAAAAGTTTTGCGTTGACACTGTCGAATTCTGTGGATACGACTCTCTCCCCCTCCACCCCCCGTCCTCATGATTTCACTGTAGTTACCATGCTGGGCCTTTAGATGGCGCTGTGATTTTTGGAACCTTCACTACTGCGCATGCGCTGCCTGAGGTAAACAGAGCAGCTGCCTCGTCTGTTTTCCTCTCTGGCTAAAATCAGCTAACTACAAGTTGTTGTCAACAAGTTAACAACAAGTTAAAGCTGGAATTTGGATAAGAGTCAACAGATTTGAGTCAGTGGGACCCGCTTCATCTAACAAGCTGCACTGAGCCTGTGGACCAGAACCGCTGAGTGGACTGTGGACCAGAACCGCTCAGTGGACTGTGGACCAGAACCGGACTTTACGCCGTGATAAACAGCTGACTTACAGCAGGTAAATCAACATTCTTAATATAATGTGTGCTTGTGTTTACTTTGATCACACAACAACGGAGTTTTTATTTATTTATTTATTTCTGCCAGGTGGAGAAGCTGTCGTTCCAACAGGCTGATGGTTCGGCGGTTCTGATGGGTCCAGATGAATACAGCAAGAGTCCAGTTCATTAACGTAGTTACAGTTCGGTTCACGTGTTTTAATAGTGTGTTCAGTTTAATTCTCAGTGTTTGTGTTTAAACTTTGGTGCTGAATAAATAAATAAATAAAAAATAAACCTGTGTCTTCATTTTCACAGCACGTTACGCACTGTTTAAAAAATGTAACGAGTCCAGATAGATACTGTACAGTTCAGATAAATTTACATCTCCCACGCCAACATAAATACTGTTTATTATTGTTAAACTGTTATATTTTGCAACGTGACACGTGAAATGTCACTGTCCGCGCGTGCGGGCTGCGCGCATGTGGTTGATAACAAAAGCTCCACGGGAGATGTTTACATTATCAGCGGGGGGTCAGCGAAAAACTTCCACCTTGAGAGCAGGGTCAGAAAAGTATCGGTGTCATCGAGGGGGGCCAGCAGCGTCGTGTAGGCGATAAGCAAAGTCGCAAAGAGAAAGTAGCGGTTACACTCAAAATACGCGCCGTGTAAACTGGCCCTGATTCTGTGACGCAGTGAGTTTTATACCCCCTCGTGTAACTCAAACCATGGCATGTGACATGTCTATACAACGGGAATTTGATTGGCTACAAGTCTGTGACGTCAGAATCGGCATCTCATTTGATTGGACAAGACCCCACGTGGGGGAAGAGGGGGAGGGTGGATTTTTGCTTGGTGACTCTCTGGGATTTGATTGGCTCTAGTGACCGAAAAGTTACACTCAGTTGGTCGAAATTGGTGTCAATCAAAAGCAGAGAGCCTATGGAAGAGTTTTACAGCGCCAGAACTTCCAAAGCTTCCATATTTGGGAAATCACGATCTAACACATGCAAATTAGGCTCAAACGGGCCCGTGACTGTTAAGAGGTACAGTAACATGTCACAAACAGTGCACAACATTACAGGCTCAACAAACACCGAACACTGTGTTTTCTGAACAAAACATTTGTGACTGGCCGTGGCAAAACCAGGAACAAGTCTCCCCTGGGTCATTTTGAGTTATTTACAGAATCTTAAAGTGTGGGTTCTAAGCTATCCGATGATGCCAAACACATGTCGCTCAAAAAAAAAATGAAGAAGATACAGCCATTTCAATGTTGGCAATCTGCAAATAAGATTAGGGAGAAAACAGGCTTCAAAGTTTTGGAAGAATGTCCCCATTCCAGAAGCATTACCTGGGGGTGTTAACAATTGCTGTTCATTTACATTAATTTGCGTTAACCCAACCCCCAGAACTGACTGTCAACACAGACTCTGCCTAGGAAGGTGTGCAGAATTTCAGCTTTGCTGGCAAATAGGGGTATGAATCTCTCAGTGTCTGGAGAATTGATTTGATTCCGATTTTTGGTATCACGATTCGATTCAAAATCAATTTTTCGATTCAGAAACAATTTTTGATTCAAAAATGATTTTTCTATTAAAATGGTCATAAATTTAGTTTCAGCTTTGTAACTGACAAGCTGAAAAGAATAAACAACAATGTAAACAAATGGAGCATTTATTTAAAACAATAATTTTAAACTGAGAATATTAAACAACAATGTAAACCAATGGAACATTTATTTGAAACAATAATTTTAAACTGAGAATAACAACAATGTAAACAAATGGAACATTTATTTAAAACAATAATTTTAAACTGAAAACATTAACAACAATGTAAACAAATAGAACATTTATTTAAAACAATAATTGTAGGTTCTGTACTTTATCAAAGTTTTTGAATCATTTGATATTCATACCAAAAATACAAACAAATAATACAGGAATGCATTAAATGCTGTAACTTGAATTACCAGTACTGTATTAGGTTAGCTTAGTTGCCTGGATTCCTCTAAAACAATAAAATAAAAATATAGGAACAAATAATTCATCCATCCATCATCTTTAACCACTTCTTCCTTTAAGAGTCATGGGGCTCACTGGTGTCCATGTCCAGTCATCACTGTGCGAGAGGCGTGGGACACCTGGACAGGTCTCCAGTCCATCACATACAAATAATTCAAAATATACAGACAAAAACAGACTTCAGCCTACCAAAGTGTAGTAACCTTTAACTCAAGCATTATAAGAGGGGGACAATAATGCTGTCATTGCTGGTATCACTCAGCCCTCTGTGAATAGCAAACAACCATCAGGGTGCTAACGATCCATTGTTAGGCTGATGGTCCTCCATCATGTGAGCAGCTGGTTTCGGCTGTCATCAGCCAACTGGTTGATCCACTGTGAGAGGGTGTTAAGACTGAGCTGAATACCAGACTTAGCTTTTTTAGATTTTTGTACCTGGATTATTGAGCATGCATCAGGGTAAAATTAAACATGTTTAAAAATTGATTTTGGAGCATTTAGAATTGATTCTGAATCGCCAGGACTAAGAATCCAGAGTCTTTGAAAAATCTATTTTTTCCTACACCCCTACTGGCAAACTTCCTTTTGATCTTTAAAAAAACAACATTAATACAAAGAATTGTATTTTATGTTATTGTGACATGTTTTACACATTAATAATGTTGATTGTTTTGTTACAGCCCACCCCAAAAAATAAGGGTCACAACTAGTCAGTGGTGGGATGTAACTAAGTACAAATACTTTGTTACTGTACTTAAGTACAGTTTTCATGTATCTGTACTTTACTTAAGTAGAAATAAATGTGGGTACTTTTACTTTTACTCCACTACATTTTACATGAAGTATCTGTACTTTCTACTACACTACATTTCTATAATGTGTTGAGTTACAAGTTGCATTCACGTTGCAGTTTTTTGATTTGTCATTAGTTTGAAAGTAAAAACATTAATATGGTACTTCTACTTTTACTAGAGTACATTTTTGTCTGTTTATTTGTACTTTTACTTAAGTACAGTGTTTGAGTACATTCTCCACCACTGCAACTAGTCAAGTCAAGTCAATTTTATTTATAGCACAGTTAAAACAGATAAACTACGTTATCAAGGTGCTTCACACACACAACATAAAAGAGGTTTAAAAATTTAATGAACAGTATCACACACCAATGGTAAAAATTATGATATTAACAGCAGTAAAAGTATAATAAAAAATGGTGTTAAAGGTACAGGACAGGAATGCACTTTATAAAGTTGATGACACTGGAAAAGTTTGTATAATAGCTGAAGATGTTGAGTAAACTCAGGAGATGCTTATGTTGCATCTAGGTTAGACAGGGGGAAAACAAAATAAAATAAGGCTTTACACACACCAAGCTCCTGCACAGACTTATTTTAGATGTCACAAAGGTGTTGGTGCTGACATGACTTTTGTGTCATCAGGGCAGAAAGGCCTTATCTTTGCTGTAGGTCTTTTTTATTAAGCTTTTGTGGGCTGGTCGGTTTCCATCCATCCATCCATCCATCCATTCATCCAAATAATGTATTTCAAAGAAAGAAAGATAAGATTTCTTGTTTCACCAAATATATATTAACATGAAAAATAAATTCTAAAGATAATCTTACATAAAGATAAACAAAAACATTTTAGAGCAAAATTATCTGGGAAAAACAAGGCTATTTTAATTAAACACGCTGCTCCATTCAGCTTTTTTATCATGATGACAGCCAGCTGACAGCTGCGTGAGAACGGCTGATCCATCCGATCTTAAATGTACATTTTACCTTTTCAAACGGCCAGTTGAATCTGCATAATTGGTGCACCATTATCGTGCTTTAAATGTTAGTTTCTTTGCTGCGATTTGTAAAACCTAAGCCAATCCAACGCGTGTGATTGCGCGATGCGCTGCTGGACACAGACCATGGCTGCACGGAGCAGAGTGACTTTACCGCAGTGGCTGGAGCGCATTGCGCGGTGATTACGCGTGTCTGCTTTGTCTAATGAAATAAAGATAGTGGATGGATGGATGGACGTATGGATGGATGTATTATGTAGGATGGAAACTGATTTGCTTGCGATTTGCTTGCGCACGCAGTAAAAGCTTCTTTTTTTTTCCCTCGGGTCGGTCGGAAAAACAGCTGACAGCTCTGACGCTTTGATCGGCTTTATTTTATTATTTTCCTTGTTCCTTGTGTCCACTGGGCGATCTATAGATGTTAAGTAGCCATGTGCTTCTTTCAAAGCTGCACGTTATTGGCCGAAGCCAGTAACAAAGCTCTGATACCAGCCAAACAAGTCCCGCATGTTAATCAGCTGAGAGGGTCCCCGCCCCCAGTACGCAAATCACTGCGGCTTGGTTTTACTCTGAAAACAAACGGATTTCTAACACAAAGTTTATCAGTTTAAACACTTATAAAGTGTTTTTTAAAGCATGGGATGGTTTCTTCACAACTTCAACTGGTACATTTTGCAAAAAAACGATTTTCACTAATTTCTCAGAAGTTGAAGGTTTATTGATTTTTTCTCAGTTTAGAGTGTGCCGACTTGTTCCTGGATTTGGAGTGGCTGGTCACATTTTCCCCCCTTCACCCCCTTGAAAACATAATACTTTGCAAATATTAACAGATTAAACTGGACTCAATAAAACACAGATTAACATTTCTTCAGTAACACAATCACCCTGTCACATAGTCCCCAAGCCAGACAGACGGGACCCTCAGTCTCTGGGGCCGTGCTGGCTGTTGACTGGAGTCGGGTAAAACTGGTGGAGTATCCCTCACCCGATAAGTCATTGGCCCAGGCTGCTAACCCAGTGCCGTTGCTGGGGCCAGCGGTGAAGCAGATGCTGGTGGGGCGATGACCCTGTGCAGGCGATTTGCGTGCCAACGACTCCCATTTTCCAGTCTGTATGTGGCCGGCCCCAATTGCTTAATCACCCGCAGTGGCTCTGACCAGAATGATTTCAGTTTATTTCTCCGATGAAGCTGTTTGATCCTGACCCAGTCCCCTGCAGCCAGTGAGGGGGTCTGCACTCGGTGCGTGGCATCAAACCTGTCTTTCATCCGGGCCTGCGAAACCTTCACCTGAGATCTGGCTTTCTGGAGCTCTGGGCTCCCACGTGCAAGAGCTGGCTCAGCTCTCAGACAGTCCAGGGGTTGTTTCAGTTCACGCCCGATCATTAACATCGCCGGTGAAACTCCTGTGGTGGAATGCTTGGATGCCCGGATGGTCAGGAGGGTTTGGTTGAGAGCGTCACTGAAGGTTCTCCCCTCCTCCAGACAGGCTCTGAGTCCATTTTTGAGAGTTTTATTGAGTCGTTCCACACCACCATTGCTCTCTGGGTGATAAACTGCTGTCCTGATGTGCCTGATGGAGCGTAGTGTGAGGAACTCTGTGAACTCTGCTGAGGTGAACTGGGCCCCATTATCCGTTGTAACAACACTGGGAAGGCCCCAGCGTCCAAACAGGTTGTCCAGGCAGTCTATGATGGTGTGTGCAGTGATGGAGCTCAGTTGGCAAACCTCAGGCCACTTCGAGTGAAGATCATGAACCACCAGCAGGTAGCGGGCATGAGCAGGTGCCCCATGAAGTTCCCCACAGATGTCGACCTGAATATGTTCCCAAGGTGAAGGTGGCCAAGGGGTCGGGTGAGAGGGGCTGTGGCAGGCTGGCCAGTTTTCCCACTCAAAAGGCAGCAAGCGCAGTTACGCACCAGCTCCTCAACGTCAGAGTCTATACAGGGCCACCACACTGTATCACGGCAGCGCTGCTTCACCTTTACCACCCCCAGGTGCCCTTCGTCTGCCATATGCAGTTCTCTGGACCTGAGGATTTCTGGAATGACTGCCCGGTAACCACGAGCAATGCACACTGCCCCCCAGCAGGAGAATTTGTTGCGGAAACGGTAGTAGTGAAGAAAACATGAGGGTGTTACCATATTGTGTCTTTAAACACATACGGTGCCACCCAGATGTAAAGGATATATAGGAGGTCAATATTAATACTGACCTCTTTACCTTAATTAATTTACTTATTCAGATTGAATAGTAATTTCACGGATTCTTTTCTTTTTCCGTTTACCCAATATTTCTGTGATCTTTATGATGGATAAGTAAAACAGAAGCCATAGAGTGACAATGGACACGTTAACTTAGTTTGGTGTGCCAAAGACACTACCATTTATTTAGAATAAATCAACTAAATTAACACCATTACACTTGATTGACATGATTTCACTTTCTTTCAATTTAATACGTCAGCACATTTAAATTGTAACAACAGACATAAATACAGGATGTCATTATACTTAGTCTGTGGCTCAGTCTTAGCTTAAAAATAGTTACCAGCTTAGAAATGGAGATGGAGAAATTTAAGAAGGAGAGGTTAAAGGAGGAAGTTATTTATCTTGAGTGTAACCAGAAATGACACTTTCCATCCGACTTCTGCTAAACCCCAGGTACGTTTGTAAACAGCTCGTTACCTTTTGACGACAGCCCGGTAAGAGAAGACCTTGTAGCTTTTCAGATGTACGGGGTCCTTGCGGGGACCAGTACCTCTGAGCAGGTTATTCGTTTACCTTCCAACGTCTCCTGGTTTCGCGTTGGTCATCAGAAAATGCATCAGCTCCTGGCCTCTGACTTCAAGATAACTTATTCCAGGAAGGAATAAACAAAGTTTTGAGCTCACGCTCGTTCGAAGTGGACTCATAACAACATGTTATTAGTCCTTAACTGGATGACGTGTCCTTAGCGTGTGACTGTGAGTTCATCCAGCTCTTTGGGACAACCTCACATCTTGAAGTTTTCCCAGCAGACTTCCTCGTTCCAGCAACAGCTTAGAACTTAGTAGAAGATCTGAGATGAGAGAGACTTGTCTCTTTTTCATTGGTCCGAAAGGACCAGTCGAGCAGTTCACTTGTTATCACGATTCAAGATGAAATCCAGAGCAGAGGGAAATTGTTTAGGAAAAGTATCTGAGTGAAGAGACTTTCAGACGCTAGATGAGAATTTTAGCTGAAACTCAACAAAAACAATTTCTGTGTAAGTCAGTTTGACCTTTTATCTGAACTTTGACACCCTTTCATTTGATCAAGTAACACATTAATGTTTCACATTTAAAGAATAACAGCATATAACATATATCATGAAAATGACAAAAGTTATTCTTTTGATTACATTAGAATAAAATCAAAGATAGAAATAGTCTCTTTTGGTGACTATGTTCTCAGATTACAACTAATGGAATAATTTGTATTAAATGTCTTGCTTTACTGAGAGGTCAGTAAAGGTCATCACTGGACAGTTCAAAAACCTTAGTTTGACCCTGGGTAGGTCCACTACAGTAGGGAAGCACGCTGTCATCCACTTTGACCAGCCGTCCTACACATAGGTACGGAGCACTGTGAGTGTATCATCTGCAGCTGAGGCGTGAGGCCTGCTGCAGCTCTGTCAGGGTAACTATTGAACTGAGGGGTCCATGTAGGACTTGAACCCAATCTTCATCGTTCTCTGTGTCTGGTGTTGCTCCGCCCGTCTCCTTCGTCACTGACACAGCTCTTGACAGGAGATCGGCCACCGTGTTGGCCCGCCCAGGCATAAACTCCAGGCTGAAATTGTACTGATTTAGCCTGTCCGCCCACCGCAGCAGTCTCATGGGCCTGTGCCCAGAGCCTTGGGTTGCCAACAGTGCTGTTAGCGCCTGGTGGTCTGTACGGATGGTGAACGGTCTACCATAGAGATAGACATGCCAGCGTTCACATGCCCACAGGCAGGCTAGGGCCTCCCGCTCCCCCACAGAATAGTTCTGCTCTGCTAGAGTAAGCGCACGCGAGGCAAAAGCGACAGGGCGTTCCATCCCGTCATGAATCTGGGAGAGCACAACACCTAGCGCCACCCCAGAAGCATCACAGGTGACCAAGGTGGGAGCGATTAAGCTGAAATGAGTTAGCGTGGGTGGAGACGTGAGCTGTTGTTTGATGATCTACACAGCGTCGTGGCATGCTGGCGTCCAGTCCCACGTGATGTCCTTCCGGAGCAACCGGCGCAGAGGGGCCATCGAGTCCGAGTAGTGTGGCATGAATCTGAGGTAGTAGGCAGCCATTCCCAGGAAGGAGGACAGCTGGGATGGTGATTGTGGGTCCGGTAGGGACAGGATGGCTTCAGTGTGGGGCAAAATTGGGGCAATGTCATCTTTCGAGAGCCTGAAACCCAGAAACTCAACATCGTCAGCCCCAAACATGCACTTCTGAGGGTTCAGCGTGACCCCATGTTGTTGGAAATGCTGAAAGACCTGCTCTAGGCGAGCATCATGCAGTGCAGTAGATGGTGTATGCACCACCACGTCGTCCAGGTAAATGGAGACGCCTTGGATACCAGCCAATATTAGTGTCATTATCTTTTGGAAACAACTCGGGTCGACGAAAGACCACACGCCATGCGTTTAAATCTGAAAACTCCCACATGTGTGACAAACGCTGTGAGGTCCATACTTACTAGTGCTAGAGGGACCTGCAGGTAGCCATGCCGTAGGTCCATCTTGCTGAAGACTGTGGAGCCGGGAAAATGGCTGGTGAGTTCCTCAGCTGTGGGTAGAGGATGCTTGTCAGGTACGATGGCTTTGTTCACATCAGTGAGGTCCACACAGAGTCGCAGTCCATCCCCCTTTTTCTTGGCTATCACCAGGTTTGATACACACGGTGAGGCATTGACAGGCTCTATGATGTCCTCCTCCACTAGGCGATGCAGCTCGGCCTCTACAGCATCACGGAGAGCCAGGGGAATGCACCGAAGAGGCTGGATAACAGGACGGACCGACCGGTCCACTGTAGGCTGATGGACAAACCCTGTCATGCGACCCAGTCCGCTGAACAGTTGTGGATAGCGGTCGTGCCAGGAGGTGGCGACTTGCAGGACATGCTGGCCCTTAGCATCCCTCACAGCAAAGCCCAGGGCGAGGAACAAGTCTAGGCCCATACTGTTAGCTCCCTTCCAGGTGATGCAGAACTTGGCGTCAGGCAAAATTTGCTGACCATACTGGACATGGAGGCGGATCACACCCAGAGTGTCGATGGGAGAGTGACCGTAGCCCAACAGGGGTGTAGTGGCTACTTCCAGGGGTGTACGGCTGAAAAACTGGTCATATGTGCTTTTATTCAAAATTGAGATTTTGGCCCCTGTGTCCACGAGGAGCAGGACGTGAGCTGCGCCCATGCGACATGTGCAGAGCTTGAATGATGGCTGCAGAGTCTGTACAGTATTAATGGGAACCACAGTAGTGTCCTGGCGAGCTGAAGAGGAGCGGCAGCAGCTTGCAAAATGATTCAGTTTATTGCATTTAAGACAAAGTTTTCCATGGGCATACCATACCATACCATACCATTTTATTTATAAAGCACTTTAAACAGGAACAAGTCCACACCAAAGTGCTGGACAAACAAACACGCAACAGGCAACACAGACAATGAAGTACAACACGAAAAACATAAAAACATTGCAGATCATAAATCAAACGATCCAATACAAATCAGCTGGCATTGAAAGCGATGGAGTAGTAGTGAGTTTTTAACCGGGATTTGAAAACCGAGAGGGAGGGGGCCTGTTTGATGAGCAGCGGTAACTCGTTCCAGAGTCTTGGGCCTGCTACAGAGAACGCCCTGTCACCCCTGCGCTTAAGGCGAGTTTCTGGAACTATTAAGAGTACCTGATCCTCTGACCTCAAAGCACGTGGAGGGACATATGGGTGTATCAGATCCGAGAGATAGGCGGGGGCGAGACTGTTCAGCGATTTGTAGACATACATGAGAATTTTGAATTGGATTCGAAGATGAACCGGTAGCCAGTGAAGGGAGGCCAAGACTGGTGTAATGTGCTCTCTTTTGTGTGTGCTGGTTAAAAGCACACACTGCTGGGCAGGGCATGACTGGTCTCTAGTTGCATGGTTAGTGGAGCCACAGTTACCACAGCTCTTGGCCCCACTCCTACTGGGCCCCCTGTCCAATCTCTGTACATCCAAGCTGCCACTCAGCCCGTCAGCCCCCTCCACAGCCTCTGTGTGATGAACGGCCGGTGTTGATGACGTCACCGGTTTGTGCGCCGCGCGGCAGAATTTTTGCGCCTCTGTCAGTGCTGTTTCTAGCTGCTTTCCAATAACCCGAGCGCCCGCCAGTGTCATGGAGTCTGGTTCTAGTAAAGGTCTCTCCCTCAGTTGTTTACACTATGTTTTTTCTATCAGCTGATCAACTATAAGTCCATCTTCCAGCGCCCCAAAGTCACAGAGTCTAGCCAGCTCTCGTAGTGCTGAGACGTAATGGGCGACAGACTCACCCAGCCGCTGCATCCTCTGACGAAACTCGAAGCTGTTCATCCGCCAGCTCTGTCCGGAGCTGAAATGAGTCCTCAGTGCGGCCGTAGCCGTGGCATATTTATTGTCCGCTAACTTGAGCGTTGCGAAGATTCTCTGACCCTCCTGGCCCAGACAATGGCGGAGGAGCACGCACTTTCTTGCTTCTGCCAGATCAGTGTGTCCCAAAGCCAGCAAGTAATCCTCGAACGCCGCCAACCATCTGTCCCACGGGACAGCTGGATCCCCGGGGACAGGCAGGAAAGGTGGCGGTGGTGGTAAAGCGAGTTCGGACAACCTCGTCTGCCAAAATGTAACGTCCGCGGAGACTCAATGACCACACCGTGTCGCTTCGTTGCACCAAACGTTACTGACCCCAAAACTCCCCCCACCCTCACATTTACCCATGCCATAAAGCATCTCTTAAAGGTACAGTAACATGTCACAAACAGTGCACAACATTACAGGCTCAACAAACACACCGAACACTGTGTTTTCTGAACACAAGTACCAGTGACCCCCACTACCTGAAAAGGAAAAAGCAGGTAAAGTTAATGGATGGAAGGATTATTATGTATAATTGTAAAACATACAGTCTACGTTTTGATTGATTTTCTGGGCTTGAATCCAGAATGAATCTTATTCATACTACTGTATCTCCATTTAGTTGTGGTATAAAAGCCCACATAGGAACAAAAATGCATTGTACATACTGTAAACTTTCAGAGGCTGAGATTATTGTTTTACCACGGGCATTTTACCAACCCTGCAGTATCTAATGTTGAACTTGGAGCGATAAGCAAAGGGCAAAAGGCCTTAGAAAGAATTGAGATAAGTTCGGTTGGAGTTTGTTTGACTCTCCCACTCAGTACTTAAGCAGAGCTACATTCAGTGGGTGTTTTTTTCTTGACTGAGCAATGTAAGAAGATGGAACCAGATCATCCAGGGAATGAATAGAGGGAAGGCAGCGACTTGGTGAGGCAGGTGAAAGAGACGGAAGGGGAGTGGAATAATAATTCTCTGTTGGAGACGGCATGTGGAGGAGAGGGAAAGGTTTGCGTAGGGAGGATATATTACATGCAGTTCCATTAGCGTGTGTAATGGTGCTGAAAGACTGTGTCCTGAGCTGTTGACCGTGAGGACAGCAGGAGCTGAATTAAACAGTTTCTGTCAGCCAGCATTGGTCACATACTGAGCTGTCAAAAACAAATGCACCGCCCACTACTTACTTTTTTTACAGGCCCATTCTTACACATCAAATCGAGCTTTCTGGTTTACTGACAAAGGATATAGTCAGCATGAGATGAACTCTATAATAACAATGAAGGATAATTACCTCTGTTTAACAGGCAAACATTAAGCACTGTGTGGCCTCAGGTAATTGGATTACACAGTGTTAGCTCAAAGATAATAATAATATGTAATTCATAAATGTGAGTAAAATAATTAAATACAGCTATCTCTGAAAAGCTTTCAAACATCCTGAATGACATGAAAAAGTTTTATCTGCAAGAAAAAAATTCTGGCACCACAGAAGGACAGTCTACAAGCAATCTTGCTTTCTTTGTTACCAGTGTTTCAGTGGACAATAGGAGATAATCTATTAATGTTTATGATATATCCCAAGGATGTCTGCGTAGCCGGCTTGTTCCGAGTCATCTTTCAAAAGATTCTGCATTGAACTGTAGATGAGAACCACGTTTCACAATTTTCATCTGCTTAAAATAAACATGATCAGTACAGCAGCTTCACACGTCAGGGGGTTTACACACACACCTTCAGTGAAAAACAGAAAATGAAAATGGCACAAGGCTGCATAAAACCCCATCTGTGTGGGTAACTAACATAATGGGTAACTGTGCATGTCTCAAGTGATCAAGATACTCATTCATGGACTTGCATAAAGGTGCAAGTGTACTTATATGTTCAAAAATAGCTAAAGTAGCTAGCTAAAGTAAAATCCATCCTTCCTAGACAGCACTTTGAAACAGCAATCCATGCATTTGTGACCACACGGCTAGATTACTGTAATTCACTTTATATAGGTATTAGTGATTCATGCATTTCCCAGCTTCAGAGGGTTAAAAATGCAGCTGCACGACTTTTAACAGGTACACGAAAATTTCACCATATTTCCCCTGTTTTAGCTTCTTTACACTGTGCTGGTGAAGATTCTCAGTCGTCCAGGACATGATGAAATCAAAAAAGGCGTTCAATACAGGATCAACTGGACTTTATTTGTTGCAGAAAACGTTTCGACTTCTGTCCAGAAGTCTTTTTCAATTCTGAATGGAAGCTGTGAGAACGAGAAGTTTTATACAGGCTTACATATGTTGGTGCGTGACTTGTAAGCCTGTATAAAACTTCTCGTTCTCACAGCTTCCATTCAGAATTGAAAAAGACTTCTGGACAGAAGTCGAAACGTTTTCTGCAACAAATAAAGTCCAGTTGATCCTGTATTGAACGCCTTTTTTGATTTCTTTACACTGGTTGCTAGTACGTTACAGGATTCATATTAAAATACTTTTATTTGCTTTTAAAGCTCTTAATGGCCATGCCCATCCTTACCTGTCTGAGCTGCTACATTCCTAAGGCCCCAGTATAGCTCTGCGTTTGGCCGTACGCCGCTCTATGCCGTTTGAACGCAGAGGCACACGCGTAGCCCCGTAGGGCATGTACGCGCCAAACTCAAATTTTACGACCGCGAACGCAAGCGCGTTGTCGCACAATAAACTGCCTGGCGCCGGACTGTTTTGTATGCAACACAAATGTATTAAATTCCCCTTCTTCATCCTTGATCTGGCCTTTTCTTTTGCTTGTTGCCAAAAGTCAAGTGATCGCTTCCTCCTCCGTTGACTCCATGACTGAAATAATGAGGAAATGAATGAATTTGTCACGAGCGAATTAAACTCGGGTCCAACATGGTTGCGCAAGGTTCTGCAGATTTCCTGGTGTAATGGTCTGATGTGTGGGTTGCAGGACCAGTGCTCCCTGTTTTTAGTTTATTTTTTAGAACTTTTTATTAACATATAAACACAGAACACCGCTGCGGCAGAAGCTGCCGGCTCTCGCCTTTTTTTTCACCTGACCTGTCAATCAATTCAGTAGGCGTGTCAGCAAATGACCAATCAGCGTCATAGAATTTGGTGCAAAAACGCTGGAACCTCACGCTGAGATATGGGAGTGAACTGCCTGTGCACAGAACGCGCGCACGGACTGGCGTACGGCCGAACACAGAGCTCCCTCTCGTTCACTCAGGTCAGCTGACCAGTTGTTTCTGAGGGTCCCGAAGATAAAGCGCAAGCTTAGAGGGGGCCGTGCTCTTTCTGTGGTAGCTCCCAAGCTCTGGAATGACCTTCCATTGGACATAAGACAGGTCTCTTCACTTGCTGTTTTTAAGTCTCTTCTTAAAACCCATCTTTTTTCTTTGGCCTTTGCACAATCTGAGATGTTTTAACTTTGTTTTATTGTGTTTATATTTTATTATTTTAGTACTGTTTTTACACTTGACCTTTCCATTTTATGATTGTATTGTATTTTATGATTGTGTACAGCACTTTGGTCCTGTTGGGTGCATAAAGTGCTCTATAAATAAAGTTGGTATGGTATGGTAAAAATATGTGTATATTAGAAGGAGAAAGCTGGTGTGAGTACACGAATAATACAACAGCAATATTAATTCAATTCAATTCAGTTTATTTATATAGTGCCAAATCCCAACAAAGTCGTCTCAGGGCACTTTACAGGAACAATATTAGTCTTTTTTTATATTTCATCCTAAGACAGTATGACTGGGTTGTAACTGTTAGGAACTTTTTGAGAGCAGCAGTCATTGGGAAGTTTCAAAAATGTTTGAAAACACCCACACAGGTTATCATTTTCCTCATGTGCATCATGTTGCATGTTCATCCATCCATCCATCTAGTCAACCATCCATCTCTTCCTCTTGTTCTAGAACAGGGGTGGGCAATTAATTTCTTCAGAGGGCCGCATGAAAAATCTGAAATGTGTTGGAGGGCCGAACCAGCAATGACTCAAATTTAATATTGATTTATGTTTTCCCATTATATTTCTTTTTATAGTAAAATATTTAAATCAGATTTGTTTGGTAATGAATAAGAATATTTATATATTTATAAACATGAACAAATTGTGGTTTAGGTTGAAGTGAGAATTAATACCAATTCTATCAAATTAATAGTAACAAACAAAGTCATCACATTTGAATTTTATTTTTAACTTGTTAATATCTTCACAACTGAAATGTTTTGTATTACAACTGATCAACTGTATCCATGAACAATAAATGGTTTTTAGTATTGGAAAGACATGAAGGACCTGAGAAGCTGCAACTTGAATAAAAGGACTAAACACAAAAGTACTGTGTTGATTGCAGATTAATTTCAATCTGCAATCAGATTGAAATTAATGAGGGGAAAGTACCACAAAGTACTTTGAACGACAAAACCTTAAAAAGAGATACACACACAAAAGTAACAGCACTTTAGGTAACAGTACAATAACTACAAAATTAAACTGGAATGACTTGAAAACCTGTCAGAACTGACAAAGGATCAAAATATTCTGACAATTGCAAAATCCTCTACAAACAAAGTACTCCACAACTGAAGTACTAAAAGGATTATAAAGTGTCAAATATAATGTTCTGTTCTGTTTACTTGTTCAATGAGAAAAGTCCAGCCTGTCTTGGGCATCAACGAGTGCATTGAAATCTGGCTGAATGTCTGATGTGGCTATGCGCAGGACAGCTGCGAGGTGATCGTCAGTTATGGAAGACCTGTATCTGGATTTATTGAACTTCATCACTGAAAATGTCTGCTCACATACATATGTAGATCCGAAGAGCACAAGGATCTTTTGAGCATGTCTCCTCAAGTGTGGAAAGTTTTCCTGTTTGAGTGAAGCATAAAACTCAGGCAGTGGGACTGACCCAAAGCGCTCTGCCAGAAGTGTGTCAGACTGCAGGTCAATGAGCTCCATCTGAACATCACTGGATGCATCATCAACACTGCAGGTGAAGGGAGAAGACACCATGTGCATTTCACTCTCAACAGTTTTGAAGTCTTGAAATCGCCTTGAAAACTCAGCATGCAGTGCTTCTAACATGGAGGAGAACTTTTGGAGCTGATCTGCTGCTGGGGTGACTTGCTTCAGTGTTGGCATGTGAGTGAGAATATTATCCCTGATTTGGCTTGAAAGAAGCTGCAGCTTCCTAGTGAAGGCCTTGACTGCACTGTACAGTTCATACACAAAAAGCCCCTTGCTTTGCAGTTTGACATTTAGTTCATTCATCAGAGCAGTCACATCAACAGAAAAACTAAGATCTGCCAGCCAGTCTGCTTCTGAAAGCTGAGGGATGGCATGTCCCTTCTTCACACAGAACTCCTGAATCTCATCTCTCAGGTCCCAGAATCTTTTCAGCACTTTTCCCAAACTCAGCCACCTGATGTGTGTGTGGTAGCTCAGGTCACGGTGGTCAGTCTCTGTTTCTTCTAAAAGTGACACAAACTGTCTGTGATTCAGTGCCCTTGCTCTGATAAAGTTAACTGTTTTAGTTACAACATCAACAACATGACTCACTTGTAACACTGACTTGCACAACACTTCCTGATGTATAATACAATGAAAAAAAGTTAATTTCTGCTCAGAGTTTTTTTCTGCCACTTTGTCCTGGATTCTCTTTAACAGACCAACATTTTTTCCTGTGAGATTTGGACAGCCATCTGTTGTCACGCCCACCAGATTGTCCCATTTCAGCCCCAAGCTTTCGAGACATGCATTTACCTCAGATAAGAGATCACTCCCCGTTGTTGTCCCTTTCATTGACCGCATGTCTGCCAGCTCCTCCATGATCCTGAAGTCTGCAGTGATGCCACGCATGAAGATGAGCAGTTGGGCAGTGTCCCGTACGTCACAGCTCTCATCCAAAGCCAGGGAAAAGTATTCAAAGTTATTCACGCTGTCCTTCAGTTGTAGCTCCAAGTTTTTCGCGATGTCCTCAATTCTCCTCGTCACGGTGCGGCGGGAGAGCGAGACGTTCTCAAAAGCGTCTTTTTTCTCAGGACACATTAGCGCAGACGACTCCATCAAACACTCTTTGATAAATTCTCCATCCGAGAAGGGTTTGCTCTTTTTAGCAATCTTGTGCGATATGACAAAACTTGTCCTGACTGCAGCAGCTTTGGATGTCAAACGCTTTGTAAAAAGTGTTTGTTGACATTGCAGCTTGGCTTGCAAAACAGACGATTCAGCTGCGCGCTCTCTTTCAGACAAGTTCTTGTATTTCTCCCCGTGTTTAGTCACGTAGTGACGCTGGATATTATACTCCTTCAGCACAGCCACTGACACACCACAAACTAAGCAGACAGCTTTACCTTTCACCTCTGTAAATAGATATGTCGCTGTCCATGCCTTGTTGAAAACGCGGCATTCTAAATCAACTTTTCTTTTTTTACCGTGAGACGACATCTTGTTTTGATCAGGGAGCGATTGGAATGCTTGCTGCGCGCGTCTATGTGACGCATGAACTATGCGCCAGGCCCTTTCAAAATAAAAGTCCGCTGCAGCGTAGCGCACCAAAATCCGTTTTTATTTTTGACTGGACCCCTCGGACAGGGGCGCGGGCCGGACAGGGACGGGCAAAGGGCCGTATGTGGCCCCCGGGCCGCAAAATGCCCAGGTCTGTTCTAGAAGTAGGGTCAGGGGTGCAGTAGCATAAACACGGAGGGAATTACTTACCCCAGCCACCTTTTTTCAGCTCTTTTGGAAGGATTCCAAGGTGTTCCCAGGTCAGCTGAAAGACATATAGTGCTTTTCCACTGTCTTAACTCTGTTTGTCTCTGCATGAGTTGACACGGCACCAGTTAAGGGCCGCTCTACTTCCGGCACCCACCCCCACTCAGCTCGGTTTATAGGACCACCTTGTTTGAGTTTTCAAGCAGGCTGCTCCCAAGTGCCAATTATGACGTAAGCAGACAGCAGCCATTGATTGGCCAGCTGAGATATGTCACTGGATGTCGAACCCAGCAAAACTGCAAACTACATCTGATCCTCCACTTCCACATCGTGTTGGTCGATGGTGTCACAAGAAATGAGCGCATTTAGGTTCAAGGTTCTTTATTGTCATTCACATCAGATGTGGTACATAAGGTAGAACAAAACAGGGGTGCAGTAGCATAAGCACGGAGGGAATTACTTACCCCTACCACCTATTTATATACAGTAGTCCCTCGCTACTTCATGCTTCATTTATGGCGGTCTCACTCTATCGTGGTTTTTCAAAATAAGAGTGGACATGACACAATTGGCATGGAATTTTTATTTAAAATAAATTGTTTTAAATTATTTAGCTCCTCCTGCACCTCTGAAGGACTGCTGAAGGAGAAACTTCCTCCTGCTAACGTCAAGATCTCCGCTCTGCCACAGAGAAGTTGGCATGGCAAAGAGCAGCCGTGGGAGAGAGGAGAAAGAGAGGGAAATCATGACATTAAGTGCTCATTTAGAGCATTTAGAGTTATATATACGGGGGGTGGTTCTGTAGCACTTTGAGATTTTTATTAATGAAAATGTGCGGTATAAATTGAATTTATTATTATTATTATTATTATACTATATATATAATATAT
>JBBPBX010001950.1:10886-24531 GCA_038048925.1 Garcialebias charrua | reverse complement strand
ATGTTTATGTTTATGTTTATTAAATTTGTTCATTTTTTTTACAAAAGAAACAATACAAGACAATCCCATAAATGATAATGTACAAAATATAAAAAAATGAAAGGTAGCAGAAAGAAGAATAAATCTTATTATATCTGCCCCTTTTTTCCAACAATCAGATTAAACAATAATAATCTTCAACCAACAGTACAAAATGACTAACTCTTTCTAATTTTCTAACTAATACAATACACATTACGCTATTTCATTTTTTTTTAACACATTCGTTTTGATCATTTTCTTAAATGTAAACATTGACTTGGCATTTTTAACTACATTCTCCAAGCCATTCCATAATCTAATTCCCTGGATTGAGGTAGAACGTCCCTTCAAACTGGTTCTGAATTGTGGTTTTACAAACAACTCTGTCCCCTTAAGATTATAACAACTTTGTCTTTTAACAAAATGCATTTGGATATTTAAAGGTAATGCATTATTTTGAGCCCTATACATAACTGATAAAATATTATCAGTTCATATTCATTTTATAAAAAGAAGACACAACAAACACATGTTTCTTGTATAAAAAAGAAAATATAAAATGAAAGGCGGCAGAAGAAGAAAATGTCTTATTATGTCTGCCCCTTTAAAAAAATCATTTCAAACAATAATTATATATAAGTAATAATGAAAAAAATGAATAACTCTTCTCAATTTTCAAATTTCGAGATACGGTATTACACATTGAACTACTTCATACGTATTTTTTCAACAATTCACACTTTATCATTTTTTTTTAAACACAAACATTGACATTGCTTTTTTTATATCACACTCTAAGTCATTGCACAATCCAACTCCCTGGACTGAGGTAGACCCTCCCTTCAAACTAGTTCTGTATTGTGTCTATACAAATACATCAGTCCCCTTTAGATTGTAACAGCTTGATCTTTTAACAAAATGTGTCTGAATATTTAAGGGTAGTGCATTGTTATGAGCTTTATACATTTTTAATTAGGTATTAACTAACGGTCAGGGACGTGCAGCTGAATAAAAACGGAAGAAGATCCAGAGCTGATGAGGTGTTTGTCATTTCATGGCCGTAATAAAGCATTTAAACCCTGTTGCTGCTGCATTCTTCTGCATTACTGAGGCACACGGACAGCTCTGACACACGTCTGCTTTGTGATCTCACCTGTTTGGGTCATCGGCCCCGCACGGTGGCTGAATGAACGTCCATTAAGGCGATGGATTGCTGCCTGGCAGTACAGTCCCATCTGAAGCTTAACTGAACTTTTTACCTCTTTCACGGCCGGTCAGCTCGCGGTGAAATGGCTGCCTGCGGCTGGTGATTGTATGGCAGGATATGTTATCTTAGGGGTGCACCGATTGCAGTTTTCTGGCCGATCACCAATTTCTAAGAAGTCTGACCTGCTGACTCCGATTTTGGCCGATACCAATTTATAGTTGTATAAGCGACACTGTCAGGTGTTATAAGGTCACAATGCACCTTCAATTTTCCATTCTTATTTTATTGAAAAACATATCCTTGAACAATATCCTAGAAACAATTCAAACTTGTTTTAACTGGTCATGAGGTAGTGCTCTGAAATATGAATGAAGTTCAGAAAATTGTTAAAACTAAAAAAAATCTGTAAAATCAGTTTCTCGTGCAAGTATCGGCCAATTTCCTAAAATTAAGCATATGGGGGTTGATAAATTGGCCGGCTGATTTATCGGTGCACCCTTAGTTATCATATAATTGGATCACGGCTGATCCTGACCCAATTAAAAGCCAAAGACTGGCCCGACCTGCCCATTAATCACATTATAACTGCGCGGCCCTAATCCATGTCAGGCTGGGCCGGTTTTCGGTTTCAGGCTAGAAATGACAGCTCTAGTGTGGATGTAGCCAAGACAATGGTGGATTGCCATTGTTCTATAACAAAACCAATGAAAACTAAACCAAATGTAGTTTTCCTGCAGGAAGTAGCCCAGGCTGCACAGGAAGTGTTAGAGCTAAATATTTGCTTTGGTTATTTGGTTGTATAAATACGCAAACAGAAATCAATTTCCAGTAACACTTTACAATAAAGGCCGAGATACACTGAAGCAGACTCCGTATACGCGCGTATGCGCGCATATTTTGTGCGTATGTTAGATGTGCGTATGTCAGATATACTTTCAGAAACTATCAGCTTTCAAACGCTCGCGTTCTCCTTGTTGTAATATGAGCAGCTGAGCACGGAGAGGACTCAACTGAGCTCGCTGATTGGTCACTTTGACACGCCTACTGAAATGATTGACAGATTTCAGTCAGCTCAAAGTGAAACCTATCATGAGCAGCTCGCTCAGACTTCTGCGGTGTTCTGATACGGTCTTTCTACTATATATGTTATAAAAAGTTCTCTCAGAAATAAAAATAATAACAGGGAGTGCTTTTCCTGCAGCCCACAGCCCACCACAGCCCACCAGGGAATATATAAAACATTGCGCACCCAGGTAGGACCTGAATTCATTCATTTCATTCATCGAGTGAACGGAGGAAGAAGCGGTTACTTGACTTTAGGCAAAAAAACAAAAGAAAAGGCCCGATCAGCGATAAAAAAGAGGAATTTATTTCATTTGTGTAACATACAAAACAGTCCGGCGCCGGGGAAGTTTAGGTCAGACACCGCGCATCGCGTATGCGAATCGCGTATGCGTAGTAAAAAAACGTACGCTGCGTATTGGCGTATCGTGAGGACGCTCGAGTGTATCTCGCCCTTGAGGTACACAAAATTTGATAAACTACTAGGGAACGCATCAGGAACTAATGGGTACAGGTAGTCCCCGATTTACGAGCGCTCTGATCTGCGAGGTTCCAGACTTACGAGCTGCACATTTTTGGAAAAAACGAAAAAAATACTGAGTTTTCATGTGTTTTTTCACTTCAGTTAGCAAGTTAAGCATATAAACACACGTTTCCGATCATTTTTATGCACTCAAAAGTAGTTTTTAGATGAAAATAGAGTGTTTTTAGGTGCGCTAGCGAAAACCGTTCCAATTTACGAGCGGATTTCCGGATTTACGAGCGAAATGGCGGCCGTTCCAAATTACGAGATTTCCGGTTTACGAGCGCCTCGTTGTGACGGATCTCGCTCGTAAATCGGGGACTACCTGTAGTTAACTGATACCAGATATCTTTTGTTACAGTTCATCACAGTACTGAGCCGCAGCACTGCATGTGATAAACTGATGACAATACCGTGCAACGTGGGATTAAACAACAAAAAACCGATTTATTACTAAGGGGATATCAAGAGTCAGAGTCAGAGTCAGAGAGTCTTTATTGTCATTTGCACCGCATGTGGTACATGAGATGAAAACGAGATTATGTACACGAGGTCCCAGTTACATCCAACAACAAATGAAAGAGAAAAACAGTAATAACATCGAGAACTAACTAAGAAAAACATCAACTAGTAATACACTAAGCCTAATATAGTGGGAATAAACAGCAGCACGAACATGAGTTTGTATGAGCAGATGGTCACAGATGGTCACAGATGAACACAGATGGTCACAGATGAACACAGATGAACACAGCAACAAGAAAACATATCAGCATCACCATGATGTGATATTTTGCAGTGTTTATTTTAATTTTATTTTTATTTATTCATGAGTCTAACAGCCTCAGGGTAGAAGCTGTTCCTCAGTCTAGTGGTTCTACACTTGATGCTCCTCAACCTCCGTCCTGAGGGGAGTGGGGCAAAGAGTGAGTGTGCTGGATGAGTGAGGTCTTTCATGATACAGGTGGCTCTTTTCCTGCATCTAGAGGTGTAAATGTCTGTGATGGTGGGGAGACTGACTCCAACAGACTTCTGTGCAGCCTTCACCACTCTCTGCAGAGCTTTTCTTTCTTCAACTGTGCAGCCTCCATGCCACACGTTGATGCTGGAGCACAGGATGCTCTCCACTGCACACCTGTAGAACGAGGTGAGAACTGGGCTGCTCAGACCGGCTCGTCTCAGCCGTCTGAGGAAGTAGAGTCTCTGATGACCTTTCTTGATCAGGCTGGTGGTGTTGTTGCTCCAGCTGAGGTTATCATTCATGTGTACACCCAGGTATTTGTAGCTGGAGACCACTTCCACTGCAGACCCACCTATTATCAGTGGGGCATGGGTGTGTTTGTTCCTTCTGAAGTCCACAATCATCTCCTTTGTCTTCTTCACATTCATGTGAAGATTGTTCTCTTTGCACCAGCTCTCCAGATGTTCCACCTCCTGTCTGTAGCTGGACTCATCATTGTTTGTGATGCATCCCACCACCGCTGTATCATCTGCAAACTTAACAATATGACAGCCTGGAAGTGTGGCTGTACAATCATATGTGAGCAGAGTGAACAGAAGGGGGCTCAGCACACATCCCTGAGGAGAGCCAGTGCTGAGGGTTATGGTGGAGGAGGAGAAGTTGTGGATCTTCACGGACTGTGGTCTGTCTGTTAAGAAGTCTAGTATCCAGTTACAAATAGAGGGGCTTAGTCCAAGTGTAGATAGTTTGTCTATCAGAGTTTGGGGGATCATGGTGTTGAAGGCAGATGTGAAGTCCACAAAGAGCAGACGCACGTATGAGTCCTTCTGATCCAGGTGGGTGAGAGCAGTGTGGACCACGGAAGAAATGGCGTCCTCTGTTGATCGGTTCTCACGGTATGCGTATTGATGAGGGTCCTCATTGATGTTGACGGTTGCCTTGATGTGGGACATGACCAGTTTCTCAAAACATTTAGCGACTATCGGGGTGAGGGCCACCGGTCTATAGTCATTCAGACCAGTCACTGTGGAGCTCTTTGGGCTCCACAGTGACTGATCTGAATGACTATATATCAATGAGGCACAGCAACTTTGTAGTTAGTTAAAGGGGACCACACATACAAAATTCACTTTTTAATGTTTTTTTTACTGAACTTTGGGTATGTACTTCATAAAAAAACAGTCCTAGTGCTAAAAAAATGCACCCAGTGGTTTATTTACTCTAAGTATATTTATTTATCTTTGATAGAAACACTCCGATTGCACTTCCTGCGGTTTGTGACGTCACAAACCGTAGCCACAACCCACACCAAACCTGAGTCCAGCCCCTCAACTAGCAACCCCTGGTGCGGCTCAACCCACTTCAGTATAAAAAACGTCACCGTTGCCGAGCAGTTTTGGAGCTGACCTGGCGGTCATTTATTTATTTATTCATTTATTTAGCCCCCGGGGGGGCTATGGGCTCAGCCCTGCTCCAGCCAGCAGCACATCTTGAGTAAAACCAGAATGTTTTATTACCTTGTTTGAATGAACTCTGTCTCGTTGAAACTGTGCACACACACTCTCGCGGTTTGGACTTGTTTCTTATATGATGAAGGACTGCTTTTGCACAACTGTCAGTTTGGTTGAGCGGTTACGACACTTGAACGCCACGCAGGAGAGCGGAGATCGCATCCTGTCAACGGCATCTTTTTTTTCCCCCTTTTTTTTAAAGCCTTTTGTTTCGGTGAAATCGGGGTGAGACTAGATATATACATCGACATAATAATACTTTATAATTGTTATTTTTACGTTTTAGTTCAATTTTTAGTGTAATAGCGATCGCTCCCAACGCGCAGCCGGCAGAAAACTGTGCACACACAACACTCTCTCGCGGGGCGACAGTCTGTACCATCAAGCACCACTGATCGATATATTTTCAGATTAGCAACTTATTTATTTTAATAATACCTTTCACTTCATCAAAATCTAATCAAAACTCCAGCGTTCTAAAAGTAGGTGGTTGTATGTATTTCTTATACGATGAAGGACTGCTGTTGTTCAACTGAACCTATAGGTCAGTGAGTTAATACACTGGTGTCGCACCCAAATGACCGGGGTTCGCGTCCCGGCCACGGCATCTTTTTTTTTTTTTTCTTTCGGAGAGATCGGGCTGCAGTTAGCTGCTGGCTTTTGAGGACAGTGTGGGTCCGGTCCGGTCAGAGGTTAGGTTGCCTCATACGGATAAATTAACTGGAAACACTCTGTGAAGTTTGCGTTTGTCTGGATTGGATGTGCAACCGTGGACCAAAGCGCCGCATGCAACTAGCAGGAGCTACGCGGGCTGTTTGTTACCGAAGGAGGAGGAAGAGCTCGGATTCGGGAGGGCATGATAATAGGAGCAGCTAATGGCGGCGCACACAAACAGCTTTCAGTAAGTTATCTTTTAAGCTAGCACTAACAGTAAGTAAAACGAGTAATAAAAAAAGGCTAATTTTAAAACAACAACAGATTTGAGATACTGGCAGTTACAGAGGGCGGAGACAGAGTTTTGACGGGCGTGGACTTCAGAGCTCATTATCATAAACAGCTCGTTTAGAACGGAAGTTAGAAATGGCAGAATTAAAAAGGGTATAATTTATTATCTAAGAATTATTTTTTGTATTAAATTGAATGAACGGGGTCTGGATAGCACACAGACATACCATAAAAATTTAAAAAACCAATATGTGGTCCCCTTTAAAAAAAAGTCATTTGTAAGATTCCAACTTATCTCTTCTTCTTATAGATATTGTTCTGACGCACACACCCGAGCTCTGCAGATGAGAAAACAATCTCTGACTTTTATAAAAGTTCATTTTATATCCAGGTTTTATCAACAGACCTGCTTTTTCCCCCCATCTAGTCGTTTAGATGACTTCACTTAGACTTGAAGATTTTGACTTGAATACTTTATCTTACACCAAAGTATGTTATTTTAAAAAACATGTCATATACGTGTTTGTATAAGAACTCACATGTACTGTAATATTTTCCAGATATTTAATACAAAAGACTCAATGATTCTGGCACATGACTTATGAGGGAGGCTCTTTCCCAAAGACTCCTCTCTTCGATAGGGAGCTGTGGTCTGATCAACTCGGTGTGACCTCTGGACGGACAAAAGTGGCGAGGGACGGTGAAGACAGCCCACTTCTGGTGTTCCTCTATATCACAGAGTGATGTAGTAACAGAGCCAGACCGGTGGAGGAGCTGATACCTAGCTGTCTGGAGAGGTTGCAAGTCATTCCAAGACAAACTAAACAATTCACTAAAAAGTTTTTCAGGAGTGGATATTCCAACAAGTTTACTTAAAGGTCAGGCTGCACAGAATGATAAATAAAGCACACACAACAAACAAGAGCTCTATGTCGGACTTTACAAGCTAAATGTTAACGCTAAATGTTCATGACACGACAATCCGATGAAGACTAAGCAAGTATGGCTTGCTTGGAAAACTTTTCTTTCTACAACAACATGGCATGGCTCTGAACAAACCTAAAAAGTTCTGGAACAATGTTCTTTGTACAGCCGAGATGAAAAAGAAGAAATGCAGCATATCGACACAAGCCGTGTTTCCATCAAGGTTTCTAGCTGCGCATTTTGAAGTATCGCAGCAAAAAAGCTTAATGGAAACGGCAAAATGCGAATTTACTTCCTCAAATTCGCCAAAAAGTTGATACGCTCGCTTGGGGTGGTTTTTGGGATCTTCGAAACCGAGCTGATGCGCAAAACGACAGATGGAAACAGATTTGCCGACTCAGTTCTGCCGTAGCGAACATTCACGTCACGTGACGTTCAGCTGTTTCCGCTCCGGACAACATGTAACATCGCTAAAACTAGTTGGCATGACAGAATAAATACAACTTGCCCGATAGCAACACATACCTGAAATATTCTCTCCATTTTGACGAGATGTGTGGCCGGGTTCTGTTTTCAACCGCTACTTCCTGTTTACTGTAGACATGCGTAACGCTGACGTCTGACGTAATGACGCTGACGTCTGACGTAATGACGCTGTGCGTGGCCCGGTAGATGCGCTTCAAGCCAGTTGATGGAAACACTTCTGATCCGCATTAATTTGTATTTACATTTTTGCGAGATTTCAAAAATTAGCTCAAAATTCGAAATGAAAATAGATGGAAACACGGTTACAGACAGCTGTGAAGCACAGTAGCGGTTGATACCATGGACTTGTTTTACAGCTAGGCGCCTTGCAGCCATTGAGTCGTCCACAAGCTCTGTACAGTATACAATTTTTTTACAAACAAATGTCAAGATAACAAGTAAAGCTTGTGATCCCAAGCAGATGAGCACATCCGCTAAGCAATGACTGAAAAATATAAATTAGGTTGTACCAATGATCCAGTGAAAAATTAATAAGACCGTAGGAGAGATGAGCATTGATGATATTAATTACTGCTGAAGTTTGTTTTGTTCAGTCGTGATGTGTATGGATGTAGGTTTCCTCGTCTCTGTAGTTTGGTTCAGTTTTCTGTTAAATTAATAATGGGAGTAACATCCTCAGTCTCTTTTTTTTAAAGACCTATGAAGACTCGCTAAATTTTTTTATTACGATCCTAAGAAATTAAAAATTGTGTTGTTGTGTTTTACAATGACTGTATATAATTTCATCTTATCTAAGTTTAGTCATTATTTCTACTGATCGTTAGGCAGATGCTGGTATTTTCCTCTTAAAAGTGATTTAAAATGTAAGTGGCAGAATGTAGTTAAGAGCCTGCAATCTGTTGCTAAAGCAATAGTGAGCAAAGCGTGTGCACGAGAGCAGAGCAAAGGAGGAAAACCCTGCTTCAGAAACTTTCACACTCGGGAACAACCACACAAGCTGGAAGAGCTTCTTCTTGGAATTAGACGGCAGTGGCTGTCGTTCTGATATCTCCCCCTAATTCCTATCTTTCTTCCAGTTTCTTCCGAACTAAATCTAATGATGTCCCATGCGACAAGTGCTGGTTAACCAATTGCCATCAACACTCGCAGGCACACAGACGCCTGCCACATACACAATGAACACACCCCAACATTTCTGGCCAGCAGCTGGTGACTTTGCCAGCGCTGTCCCCCTGTCTTGAAGCAGATATGGGGAGCAGATGTGACTTTTCTGCGTGACGGGCCTTGAAGATGAAAACAAAAGCCAGCAGACTGAGTGGGTGAAGCGGTAAAGCAAGCACCGGTCTCCACCCTTTACTCTACAGAAACATAGAGCAGATTTATTTTTGCCTGGCATGGCCATGGTCACAATTTTATTCCTCCACAGAGTATACTGAGCAGGTTGCATCCCATTACCCTAGAAATGCCTCTCCCATCCCTTCAGTGCATCCCCGCTTCCCTTTCAGATGGTGTGCCCCCAACATCCAGCCACCAGAGGAAACACAGTAAGCCTCTTCTTTATCTGCTTTGCCGCAGCTTTGTTCAAAGAAACACGGGACAATCCTTTCAGACAGCATTTTTACTGCCACGCCCAGATACGTCCAAAGCTGACATCTGTATCAATAAGGTGCAAGATTAAAGTTCCTGTGAATATCAAACACTAACAGGATTAAATATCACAGCTATTATTCTTCAGTTTTGTAAAAAAAAAAAAAAAAAAGATTACTATAAGTAATAAAAATAAAGTCCAGCTGTTCTGTATTGAACGCCTTTTTTGATTTTATCATGTCCTGGACGACTGAGAATCTTCACCAGCATATTACTATAAGTAACCAAAAGCTACAGACAATGTGCATAATCTTGTAATTTTATTGATTTACAGTATTTTCTGGACTATAGGTTGCACCTTTATATAATTCGCTTTGTCCCATTATTGTCAATAAATTGGAAAAATCCATAAACAGGTCGGACATTAATATAGGTCGCACCTACGTCTCGACAATGTAATGCGTCACCCACCGCTGACGTGACGCATCACCGCTGAGACAACCCGGAAATGTGGTCCGAGTGTTTAGCTCTGCTGCAAATGTCTGCCACAGGAGCGCACAGCAAGGCTTTCAGAAGATTAACACTTAAAAACAATTGTTTGTTTGCTAAAAATTATAGCAAATATGTGTCTGAGCTAAACTTTTCCTTAATAAATGAAGGTACAGTAATTGTGAAATGAGCTGGATTTAAAAATGTGTTTCGCTACGTCTGATGATACGTGTGCGCGCAGCGGGCGGAAACCCTGCATTTCGTTAAAATTTAATAACAGACATGCCTAAAAAATATATTTGTTAGCTGACATTATTGTAAGGGTGTGTCTCAGTTTAACTTTTGTTAATAAAATGATTATAATGGTCAAATCAGCTGAATTTAAAGCTCCCCTGACATCATCTTTGAACTTTCCATAAAATGGCACAACATATAAATATTTTAACATTGAACTATGATCGTTTTTGCTAAAACAATGTTAAATTAATGAAAATTCCTCTCAAAAATAGTTTAAAATTAGCGCCGTTTTTTCACACGGTAAATCCGGATTTTTCCGGTCACGTGACTGTGACGTCACGTCCAGATGCCTGCTCCAACGTGCAATGAAAAACAATGGCGGAGAATGCAGATGCATCAGACGAATTTAGCAATTTAAAAGTTGATATTTTAGCGATTTGTCTTCAGTTCGTGAAGCAGAAGTTATTTTGAGTGATCAACAAGAAACAACAGGGTTTTATTTTCTTCCTGCTGCTGCTTTTTTCATGAGAGGTTTCACATTCAGGAAGTGAGCAGGTGTCTGAGTTCTGCAGGCAGCAACTTTTAGAGGCTGATTGGGATAATTCATTCAACCTTTATTTAGTCAGGTAAATCTTTTGAACCTCATGGGCTCATTTACGAAAGCGACCTGCTAAAACTAAAGAACAATGAACAGCAATGGTAGAATTTCCTTAAACAATAAACAAACAAACAATAAACAATAGAAAACAAAAGAGAGAAAAAAAAAATATATATATATTTTTTTAACAAAGTATCAAAAAACTAGCAAAACATTATAAGGTATATGTATAAAATCAAAGACAGGAACAAATCTGCATTGGTTTTTGCCAGGATTCCAACAGATTCTGAAAACCATTTAGAGAAGTCAAGTTCGAGAGCTTCAGATCTTTTTGTAAGATATTCCATGAAGCAGGAGCGGAGTAGGAGAACTCTTTTACAGAGCACTGAAACGGTAATACATTAATTAATTTATCGAATAATCATTCAACATTAATTTATAGTCTAAAAACATGAGTCCTTTTTAAATTATCTGGTTTATTTTAGAAGTTTATTCAAACATACGTTCTGAAAAACACTGTTCATATTTCCACTGTTGTACTTTGCATGTTTACATGTTCACTATATATAAATATATATAAAAACAGTAGTTTGTACGTCAATCATTACATTTAAAAAGAAATTTATATCAAATACTGTCAAAATAACTGATGTCATAGCTGATCATCAGGGTGTGTGTGTGTGTTTGTTTTGTGCTCCAGTCCATCACAGAGACACCCTGGACAACAGGTCTCCAGTCCATCACAGAGACACCCTGGACAACAGGTCTCCAGTCCATCACAGAGACACCCTGGACAACAGGTCTCCAGTCCATCACAGACACACCCTGGACAACAGGTCTCCAGTCCATCACAGACACACCCAGGACAGGTCTCCATTCCAGACGTCTCAGCTGCATATTTTGGACCAAACAGGACGGATGACAACAAACGGATGGGTGAAGATGCATCTAAACTTGTTTTTGTTGTAAATAAATGTAAATTTACAATAAAGAATATAGAATGCTTAATTGTTGATGGATAAAAATACACAAATAAAAACTAGTCAAAAATATAAAAGCATTAATTTTGGCACAATCTGCAGCTTAAATAATATTTCATACAAATATAAACCTTTACCCATTTTAATAACAACTGAAGAAGTCAAAAGGAAGCTGGCTTTTTATTTTTTTATAAACATGTCACCATAAGACATTCCTTAGTTTGTAGCCTTAAAACAGACACACTGAAAAAATGCATCACAAAAAGTTTATTGTCATAGTTTGATTTAGCTTTTATCCACTTTAACAGCAGGGTTCTCCATCTGCGTTCCTGTGATGCTTTTGTTCTCCATGGGCAAGAAGAGTTGAACAAGGTGACGTGTAGGGAGTTTTGATCACATCATCCAACACCTTAAACAGAAAAATGTGGCTTTGTTATATATATATATATATATATATATATATATATATATATATATATATATATATATATATATATATATATAAATACATTTACATAAATGTTAATATATGACTGCCTGATCACAAAACAAACACACACACAGACACACACACCCTGATGATCACATCAGTTATTTTGACAGTATTTGATGTAAATTTCTTTTTAAATGTAATGATTGATGTATAAACTACTGTTTTTATATATATTTATATATAGTGAACATGTAAACATGCAAAGTACAACAGTGGAAATATGAATGGTGTTTTTCAGAACGTATGTTTGAATAAACTTCTAAAATAAACCAGATAATTTAAAAAGGACTCATGTTTTTAGACAATAAATTAATGTTGAATGATTATTAGATAAATTAATTAATGTATTACCATTTCAGTGCTCTGTAAAAGAGTTATCCCGATCAGCCTCTAAAAGTTGCTGCCTGCAGAACTCAGACACCTGCTCACTTCCTGAACGTGAAACCTCTCATGAAAAAAGCAGCAGCAGGAAGAAAATAAAACCCTGTTGTTTCTTGTTGATCACTCAAAATAACTTCTGCTTCACGAACTGAAGACAAATCGCTAAAATATCAACTTTTAAATTGCTAAATTCGTCTGATGCATCTGCATTCTCCGCCATTGTTTTTCAATGCGCGTTGGAGCAGGCATCTGGATGTGACGTCACAGTCACGTGACCGGAAAAATCCGGATTTACCGTGTAAAAAAACTGCTAATTTTAAACTATTTTTGAGAGGAATTTTCATTAATTTAACATTGTTTTAGCAAAAACGATCATAGTTCAATGTTAAAATATATATATGTTGTGCCATTTTATGGAAAGTTCAAAGATGATGTCAGGGGAGCTTTAAATATAGTTTCGCTACCACATAAACAAAACCAGTGCGTGCACCCACAGATCAGACCCGTTATGAGCGAGCGAACAGACCTGCATCTATTTTAATTTTAGCAAGATAAACACCTACAAAAATAGATTTGCTAGCTGACATTATTGTAAGAGCGTCTCAGTTTAACTTGCACTTTGACGGTTACAACGACATAAATAAAGCGGCTTTAAAATTACTACACACTCACCCGCCCATAAAGATGACAGAAACAGATATTTATTTTACGGTTTTTAATCAAACAAATTGTTTATTCAAACACTTCTAATTTCTCGTCCTCTGTGTCGCTTACAAAAAGTTCAACCAGAGAACGAGGAAGGTTTCCCATCGTCAAAGGTCCCTGTCCCTCCATCTCCTCCTCCTCACCGCTGTCTGAGTCCTCAGCAGCTCCAGCTGACGGTGGGAGGATGCCAGCCTTTCTGAAGCCAGCCACTACGGTTCTGGTGCCTATGCCCCTAGCGGCCACAAGTGGTACTGCACCATTTTTGGCCAAAATGAAAATCTGAGCCAAAAATTGGTCTAAAAACATGGGGGGAAATCCATAAATAGGTCTCACCTCTCTATAGGTTGCAGGGCATGCAAATTAGGCAAAAAGGTGCGACCTATAGTCTGGAAAATACGGTAACTATAAGGCAGATTTTAACAAGCTGAGACAAAATATGCATAAAGCTGAGCGACCTTTGGCCTTTTTCTGCTCCTTGTGTTACAGAAACATTGATGACAGATCCCTCTCTGCAATGGTGATACAAGCTACTGTA
>JBBPBX010001949.1:56618-95905 GCA_038048925.1 Garcialebias charrua | reverse complement strand
GTGTACAGGAACGGTATCACGCATGTTTTCCAACAAGATGTGTAGCAGGGCCATGAAAGAAACTGAATAACACGTTTAGCAACATTTTTGTTTGTAAGGGTAATTACTGCACAGAAATGAATATAATCTCAATGACGTAAAATATGAATTTACATACAAAATTAACCCCTAGTCCAAGTACACATATGATCGAACTTTAGGCTTGTACCATTACAAACACAAGATACATATTAAAGTGGTGCAGCCCTCCACTCTTTGAGCTTTGCACGCATCCACTGACATAAGTCCTCGTAATTTAGCCTGTACAGAATGTTGCGGTTGAAGTTGGGGAATGCAAGGAAGTGTCTTCCTGGTTGGTATTTGAAGACTTCCGTCTTCCTGAACACCTGCAACAAGGTTAAAATGTCATTTGTCATATCAGCTGCATGGTGGGTGCCAACAGGCCGGGATAACTGCAGCTCTCTGTCTGCTGTTTCCATCATGGTTTTTAAAACACCAACAGACCTGCTAACCCTGTCAGCTGTGTCATTTGTCAGATTGGTGCCTTTGTTCCTCAGAAATGATTTTAGGAAGTTATTGAGATGCTCAAGGTGCAGATCCAGTGGAATGTTTTTTCCTTTGCCCCCCCTGCCATTCCAGAATCTGTTCCAAATTACATCATGTGCAACCTGAGGGGACAAAGTGTCATTGACTTGGACTGTTAATAGTAAAGTGCTATATGCATATTTAGTGTGCCTGTAAGCTTTGAAGATAAGCAGTGCCACCTTATAAAGCCTAATCAAACGCTCCCCATCTCCCTCTTTTACTGCATCCAACATGTCCCATAGCAGAAATCCAAAGAAAAGCCTGGCCTCAGTATGTTGCTTTTTGTGGTCTGTCACACTAAAGGAAGCAGTCTCAGCAGGTGGCACAGATGGCATGACAAGATGGTGAACTTTGTTTTCATGGTTCTCTCTGCTCTTTTTGTTGATGTACACTCTAGTACAACCAGGCTGACGGCAAGGAAGCTTCTCCTTTCCAGTGTGTTGTGGTGCACTTGCTGCTTCAGTCACTGCAGCTGACAGCTCAAGTGTATCTGCTGATGTCAGAAATGTGTCAACAACTTCTGCCACAGAGTCATGGAGCCAGGTTCTTTTCTGCTCTTCAGACCCCTGCAGGACATGTTCTGGTACTACATCAGTAGTGGCTGTAAAAGGAAATTATATTTTTAAATGCATTCCTTATGACGGTGTATCAACGACAATGATGTCATACATAAACACAGTTAAACAGATACAAACCTGTGACATCATCCAAATGGAAATATTCCATAGCTGCTGCCAGGAATAGTGCTGTTGTATCAATCTTCACGAAGTGTTTGTAGGCATTGTATGAAGTGTGCGGACCTTTTTTAGCATTGGTACACCTATAAATTAAAAATCAGTTATTTGGAAATCCCATCTGTAACATTTTAACATATTCAAACAATTGCTATGGATAAAAAATTCATCACTTTAAAACTGAGAATCAATTTTATTAATTTTCAAAATGGTGACTTCTGTTATTTGTGCAAATTAATGATAGATTTTAATATCCTTCAACATTTTCCAGCTATGAAATTGCACAAATTTATTATAGTGTTAGATTGTTATTTGTTCCAATAGCTAGTGGTCTAAAACCTTTACCCATACAGCCCCGATGGAAAGCAGCCGAATTCATGGTGGCTTAGCTTTCTTGGACACACGCACACAGTTCATACATCCACACCAAATTCATGGTTGATGAAGCTCATCTTAAAGGATAGACTCCTTTAAAAACATGTAAAAACAGAGACAATTTAGCATAACAAATATAAACTGGATTGAATGTGAACAAATTACTTTTGTCTTTTTAAGTATTTCACTTTTACCTCAACAGATTCATGTTGGCAAGGACTGTGCTGTGGTCTTTCGCAGATTTTTCATTAAAAAAGATCTGATGATATATCTGTAATGCATATAACAACACATATAAAACATTCAGTAGGACAATTATCAGACACCATCATTTATCTAAAACACAGTGGGTTTCATAAACAGGAATACAGTATAGGGCATGAGTGAGCTTGTATTGAACGAAATGCTCACAAACCTCAAAGAGATTACGGATGGCGTGCCAGTCTTCAAACTTGAAAACAAGGCCCTCTAGACGTTCATCCTCTGTCTCTCCTTCAGAAAAGGCCAACTGGACATTCCGGCAATTGCCTTCAGTAAGTCTGTCACCCCCAACCAAAATCTTCTGAATTCCATCGGGGCACTTTGGAACATATCTGAAGAAGTAATTGTATTTGATTATCAATTGAAACACTGTAATGTGTCTCTTACATGTGTTTAGAGTAATCGGGGAGGAAAAGCATTGATATAAAATACATTGAAATGTATTTAGTGAAATAATTGTTAATATAAATTAAACCTCATCCATCCATCCATCCATCCATTTTCGTCCGCTTATCCGGGGTCGGGTCGCGGGGGTAGCAGCCTAAGTAGGGAGGCCCAGACTTCCCTCTCCCCAGCCACTTGGAGCAGCTCCTCTGGGGGAATCCCAAGGCGTTCCCAGGCCAGCCGAGAAACATAGTCCCTCCAGCGTGTCCTGGGTCTTCCTCTGGGTCTCCTCCCGGTGGGACATGCCCGGAACACCTCACCAGGGAGGCGTCCAGGAGGCATCCTAACCAGATGCCCGAGCCACCTCAACTGGCTCCTCTCGATGTGGAGAAGCAGCGGCTCTACTCCGAGTCCCTCCCGGATGACTGAGCTTCTCACCCTATCTCTAAGGGAGAGTCCAGACACCCTGCGGAGAAAACTCATTTCAGCCGCTTGTATCCGAGATCTTGTTCTTTCGGTCATAACCCAGAGCTCATGACCATAGATGAGGGTGGGAACGTAGATCGATCGGTAAATTGAGAGCTTTGCCTTTTGACTCAGCTCTCTCTTCACCACGACAGACCGGTACAGCGCCCGCTTCACTGCGGACGCTGCACCTATCCGCCTATCGATCTCACGCTCCAGTTTTCCCTCATTCGTGAACAAGACCCCGAGATACTTAAACTCCTCCACTTGGGGCAGGACCTCCTCCCCGACCCGGAGAGGGCATGCTACCCTTTTCCGGCTCAAGACCATGGCCTCGGATTTGGAGGAACTGATCCTCATCCCGGCCGCATCACATTCAGCTGCAAACCGCTCCAGTGAAAGCTGTAGATCACGATCTGATGAAGCCAATAGGACCACATCATCTGCAAAAAACAGAGAAGCGATTCTAAGGCCACCAAAACGGATCCTCTCAACACCTTGGCTGCGCCTAGAAATTCTGTCCATAAAAGTTATGAACAGAATCGGTGACAAAGGGCAACCTTGGCGGAGTCCAACTCTCACCGGAAACGAGCCTGACTTACTGCCAGCGATGCGGACCAAGCTCTGACACCGGTCGTACAGGGACCTAACAGCCCGTATCAAAGGGCCTGGTACCCCATACTCCCGGAGTACCCCCCACAGAACCCCCCGAGGGACGCGGTCGAATGCCTTTTCCAAGTCCACAAAGCACATGTAAACTGGTTGGGCAAACTCCCACGCACCCTCCAGGACCCTGCTGAGGGTGTAGAGCTGGTCTAGTGTTCCACGACCAGGACGAAAACCACACTGCTCCTCCTGAATCCGAGGTTTGACTATCCGACGGACCCTCCTCTCCAGAACCCCTGAATAGACCTTACCAGGGAGGCTTAAGAGTGTGATCCCCCTATAGTTGGAACACACCCTATTTCATATAAATGAAACCTATGTTTGTAAAAATGAATAAACAATTAATAAACTTGCTTGTTACTTACTCCCTCTGAAGATGCTGGAGAACATCCACTAAGTCAGCGGTGCGAGTCTCATCCTTGAATAAAAGTCCTAGTGGGTACTATAAATATGAATTGAAAAATAAAAATAAATGTTAGTGTGCATAATAATTACTTGACTCAATCCAGCATGCATTTCATTTAACTTTCATATTTTCAATATAGTCCATGATTTTATCATTTTGATCCGATAATGTGTTATAACATACATGTGTTGAAGGACGGGCCATTTCTTCAGAGAACTGGTGAGGGATGTGGTGCACAACTACATTTGAGAGTTGCTTGAATGCATCAAGATAAGTTGTCAGGATACGGCTTCCCAACACAACAAATTCCCGGCGCATATTAGCTTGAACATCTGGTCCTGGAAGAGACTGCCCAAGATCGTAATCGACCAAAGAATTTGCCGGTTTCACATTGTCCATGTGCAGTGAGTTCACTCTGTTGATGACACACATGTGGTGTACCCAGTGTATGGACTTGTTGGTTTGAGTGATAGACTGATGATGAGTCTGAATGTAAAAGTCCAGATTGTCAAATATGATTGAATATGTAGGAGGTGCACTAGATGCTGGATGTACTGGGGCAGCCAATGGAGCTACACCCAAATCAGCCATCTCTTCGTCAGTCAGAGTACTAAATGAGAAGACGTCCGGTGCATCAAACTCCTTTGCAGACTTCCCAGTTGTCTCTGTGGTGGAGCTTTGTGCCATGTCTTCAGGGAAAACAAAATGACTCTAGTTAAAATTACATTTGGATAAAAAAATTAAAAGTCTAACACAAAGTTTTACATAAATTTAACATAAGAAATGGGTTACACAAACTAACCTGATGACAACTGGTCTTTGCTTTGCTTTTTGTGGAATGACTCCAAGTCCTTTTTTAAACACATCACCGGGCGCATGCAGTACTGGGCCATTTCTTTTTGTTTTCCAACTGCATTGGAGTGTGTTGTGCAGATGCCCAACTTGGCCAGTCGCTGGAAAGCTGCCTTTTTTGCTCCACCATAGAGCAACACCGAATTCACATAGTATGCAAGGGCAGATAAACAGTGTTCTCTTCCCCGTAAGGCTACCGAGGCTGCAGCACAAATGTGAGGTAGAGAGTTGTTAGCAACTTTGGAGATGATGCTGAACAAGAAAGGGGACAGCCGCTTCAGGTCATCATGCAACGCTTGAAAGGAAAATGTTTGCAGGTCCAGACCACTTGCTCTCCACAGCATGAAATTGTTTGCCTTGTTACAGAGGGCCACACATTCAGCCTCCACAACCTCCAAAACACTGGCTTGTAAGTGGTCCATCAATTCTTTATGTCTTGATATCAGATTGGCTGCTGTGGCAAACTTCTGCTTTGCCAAATTTTCCACAATCCCAGCTATGTCAGATTGGCATGTCAGTGACCTCTTACAGTGACTGTCGTAGGTGATCGTAATCTGAAACATCAATAAAAAGGTTGTGTTACATGAAAATAGCTAGATTAAAAATGTACATTAGGTTCAGAATTAACATTAACAATGCCAAATACAGTAACAGTTACATTATGGGCTCAATGCAGTGAAGAGTCTTCATATCCTAGTTTGTGCTTCATGACCTTCTCTCTTATTGGCTTATTGTAACCAAGCCATGGCACATGTACAATTAGGCCTCAAGAAGAAAATAGCTTTATGTGGGCCACTTAGAAATACAGATTATAATGTAGATAACATGTGAATGCATTCAATGCTGTTACTATGATCTTGCTCTATTACTTTTCCTTGGGGAAGAAAGATGTAAAGGATCAGAAATCATCCAATTAAATTTAAAAGATGAAAAATACACATATCCAAATAAATAAATATGAACACTTAAAGTGCACCATGTACTTTACGAGGGAACTTTACTTTTTTTTTTCATTTACTTTACGCGGCCGTGGCGTAGCGGTAATGGCAGTCGTCCCCCGATCGGAAGGTTGGAGGTTTGAATCCCGGTTCCCCACACCATGTATCGTTGTGTCCCTGGGCAAAACACTTAACCCCAAGTTGCTACCAATAGGACTGGAAAGGTGCCTTGCATGGCAGTCTGCCGCTACCGGTGTATGAATGTGTGTATGAATGGGTGGATGGCTGGTATTGTAAAGCGCTTTGGGGCCCCTCACAGGGGGCTAGAAAGCGCTATATAAATAAGCTCCAATTACCATTTCATATTTATTATATTTGTATAGCTACAACAAATTATATATTTATAACTTTATATGTATAATTAACATACACTATTTCTATGCCACCTCATGTATTTCTGCATCATTATTCAAACTCAGTGTAATGCTAACCAAACTGATGCATTAGGACACAGACCCTCCTCCTCTGCATAATGATGCAGAAATTAATAACTTAAAGGAAAAAAAGAAGAGGCAAAAATATAAAAAAACAACACAACAAAATAAAAATTATTGAATGAAATTTATTATAAAGCTATAAAGACATTTAAAGATGCATACCGGTAAATGCATCTATAAGAAAAATGGAAAAATGTATAGTAATGATGTTAATGTGTGTGTGTTCATACATACATCTATGTATGTTCATAAATAATTTCATGTGTATTTATTTATTGGGCCAATTATGTTTATGATTTTATTTCGGTGTCAGTTTTGGTACTCTTTATAACCGACCAATCACACATTCATTTTGCCATGGTCTATGACTACTGATTAGTCCTTAACTGATAATATTTGCTAAAATATCTCAAAATAAGCGTAAAAGATGTTGACGAACAATTTCTTATGTAATTTACATACCTCTGTTTTACTGCTTCTCTTTGGCACTGGCAAGTCGGTTGATCTCCTGGACTTCTTAACTGCTCTTGGTGTTTTAGATGGTGTAGGCTCCCGGTCTCTTTTGTCAGTAGAGCAAGAGGCATCTTTCTCCAGACAGCTCTGGACAACCGTTGTTGTCTCTTTGACTTTCCATTGCTGCAAAACCTCTGTATCGCGTTGTAGCCTCGTGATTATACTGCAGCATTTACGGCAAACACGGTTTGAACGTTGCGGTGTGTTTTCAATTATTAAACCTAGCTTGGACAGCTGAGATGATATATTATCAACATTCTTACTGTCGAATATTATTTTGCTGTTTGTTATAACTCCGGCGATTCTTAAATTTGTCTCGCAAAGTCTACAGCATTCATTTACAGCCATTTTGTTCGCTCGGTGGATGTTTGTTTACAACGTACGCAATTTCCGGTTCCAGCCGTCGCGCAACCTACGTCACGGGCAAACGTTGATTGGGTAAAATCAGATCCAATGGTTTTGTTCCTCAGCAGAGGCCACGCCTCCAGCAAGAAACGTTTTTCAATGGGGCGGTGCCAGACCCTTGTCTGAAGCGAAGTGAAGGACAGCAGGGTCTGGTTACAACCAGGCTAGTGTCACATATTAAACAGTCCTGCATCACTTTGCATCGCTTTGAATGAGAACATGCAGCTGCTCGCTGGCTGCGCGTTGGGACAGTGGGGGCGTGGGTTAGGGGCCAAAAACTCCGCCCCTTCTGTTCTCTGATTGGTCCGGTCAAAAATCAGCCGGAGAAATTGTTGTCTATGGGAGAAGTCCCAGACTGTGCAGTGCCCACAAGGGTAGTAACACTGTGACCTGAAGCGGTATAATTGGGAGGAACAGCCTCTTTGACGTGAACCAGAGCAGTGTTCTGTTGTTGGACATTTGTGCTAGTCAGGTTTGTCCATCACGAACATGCATAAGGGTGTTAGATGCCAGACAGACCTGTGAATTAAGGGTTTGCAGGGAACACCTGGCAGAGGAGCCCATCAGAAGTATCTTTAACGCCCACTTTTGAAAGAACTTTAATTGTATCCCAGCAAAGACTAGGGACATTGAGTTCAAGTAGGCCATGTTCTACACATCCATTGTTGAGACAGCTTCCTTGACCTGAGGCCACAAGGTTATCAAGAGTGCTTTTCACAGCTGCCATCCTTGAGCACATTGGTAGACAGACACCTCGGGTTAGGCTAGTCATCAAGCTGAAGAAGTTGTCCTATCAGGCCTTTTTGGCTGGTAGGTTTACAAAGGCAGCTGTGGTATATCAGTGGGCTACAGTTCTGGCTGTTGCTGAGGCAAAGATATTGGAGAAGTCTGGTGAGGTCTAGAGACTTTTTATAGGCTGCAGGAAGATTCTGGCAAACCGGTGTGAGGTGGAGATGGCAGCACTTTGTATAGTAAAGGTGGGATGCTTACCTCAACCAACAATTTTATTGAACGTTGGGAAGGAATTCTTCAGAGGTTTTCAAACCCACCAGCATGTCTTCCATGGAGGAAGTGAGGTGACTGAAAGGTTAGCCCATCCATAACCTGGACTAAGGTTGGCAAGGTAGTTGAAAAGCTGTGCAGGGGCAGTGCTTCGGGGTTGGACAGCATTTGTCCTCCTGAGTGCTTCCAAGATTTGAATGTTATGTGGACATTGGGGACAGTTCCACTGGATTGGCAGACTTGTGTGGTAGTTCCCCTCTTCAAAAAGGGGTATCAGAAGGCGTGCTTTTGCTAGAGGGGTATCACTCTCCTCAGCCACCCCAGTAAGGTCTATGTAGGGGTGCTGGAGAAAAGAGACAGGTTGGTTTACAAGATAGTTGTGAAACCAGCTATTTTGTATGGTTTAGAGACACTGGCATTGACAAAAGGACAAGAGACAGAACTAGAAGTGGCAGATCTGAAGACGTTTATGTTCTCCTTGGAAGTAACAAGGATGGATAAGATAAGGAATAAGATCATCACAGGTACAACACAGGTTGAACAACTGGGAGATAAAGTTAGAGAGGCCAGACTGAGATGGTTTGGACTTGTTCAGAGAAGGGACAGTGGGTATATTGGTAGAAGGATGTTAGAAATGCAGTTGCCAGGGAAAATTCTGGGGAAGGCCAAAGAGGAGCTGCACGTATGCATTTAGAAAGGACATGGAGGTAGCTGGAGTGAGGACGGAGGATGTAGAAGACAAAGTGAGATAGAGGAGGATGGCTTGCTGTGGTGATCCCTGAAGAGGAAACGTCTAAAAAAAGAAGAAGAAGGGAGTCTGATTGATAGTCGAACCTCAGATTCAAGAGGAACAATGCAGGTTTCATCCCGGCCGTGAGACACTGGACCAACTCTATACCTTCACTAGGGTCCTCAAGGGGTCATAGGAGTTTGTGCAACCACCATGTGTTTTGTGCACTAGGAGAAGGCATTCAGCCGAATTCCTTGAGGTATACTGTGGGGGTTGCTCCATGAATATAGGAGTGGGTATCCATTACTATGGGCAAGTCAGCTCTCATACAAGCTATGCAAGAGTTTGGTTTGCATCACCAGCAGGAATTCAACCCCTTCAGGGGGAGTTAATGCCGGCTACCCACCAAACACGTTTCGAGCAGCGGAAGCAGCCAGTTTACATGCAAAGTCTATGTGGAGGAGCGGCGAGGAGCGGCGAAGCGTGACGCGGCGCGTTTTGAGCAGTTCGAGCAACGCGGCAGGGTGCAGCATTTCTTTTCCGCGCACACGGAGCGTCCAGAGCAGCCGTTGCCGGAGTTCAACAAATCGAACTTTGGCTGCTCGCCGCGTCGCAGCAACCAATCGGGAGAGACTCTGCTATGTGATGACGCAACGACGACGGGACTTTTTTTGGACTTTTTAAACTTAGCCCAACGAGCCTCCATGAAGAAACCAGCCTCCGGTAAGAAACTTGGCATTTTTACAGTTGCCGCTGTCCGCTCGAGCGTACGATCACCCCAAACATAAAAAAAAAAACGTTTTAATCTCAACAAAGACTTTTGGAGCTGCAGTTCGGCTCGTAGAAAACCCACTCTAGTATAACGAGGCTCACGAACAGCTGATTTTATCTGCCCGGTGTACAAAAAACAAAACAAACCTGACCGGAAAAGGACCAAGATGCTCCTCCCACTGCGCGTCTTCAGACGCGTTCGGTGTGAACAGACATCTGTTGACAAGCAGCCAACACGTCGTGAGCGTTTTTGCTGCTGAAGACGCGTTTGGTGGGAACCCGGCTTGTTTGGCAAAACAAGTACTGTGTCTCGTTAGTGACACCTACAATTTAGGAGGGTAAATACAGGAAGTTTAGTCAGTTTCACATTGTCCTGATGTAAGTTCAATCCTCCATCCAAAAAAGTTTAGAATCCACCCAGATGACCTGACTTAACTTTTTTGGATCCGTTTTAAGTATTAACTTTCCTGCTGCCCTTGGATAAAATGTGGTTCATTTTGACTCAGGGGCAGCAGGAGGGTCCTTGGTGTCAGAACTAAAATAAAAATACATGTATATTGGTACAGATGGACTGGAAACCTGTCCCCCACCTCTCGCACAGTGATGGCTGGACAAGGGCACCAGTGACCCGTGACCCAAAAAGGAAGAAGCAGGTAGAGATAATGGAACGATGGATACTGTAATTTTATTTTTTTACAATTTGTTTAAGCTGTAATTTACGTTGTTTCCATTTCAGTCACCTTGTTGTATGATGTAAGATGATGAGATAATACTTGACTGCAACATGTAGAGCTAAAAATTAAAAGGTGACATTTATTAAAAACCCTCAAAATACCCTGAAACTCATGCCATGTTTACAAAACATAATGTCTTTCTAGAAAAATAATAATGCTGTACACTGTGCTGTAATTTTAGGAAGATTTAACAATATTTATCAAAAAAATACAGTACTACATTGTAACATAACCAAAATGTTTGTTTTCTCTGCATGAAAAAAATAGTAAAAAATAGTAAATAATAGTAAAAAATAGATGTAGCAAACTGTTTTGTGGAACAGATGCTTGTTATTTCATTTAAAGTCATGTCATATTTCCACTATTTAAAGCTGATTTTGGGCAGTATCATGCAGGTTTTCAGGTGTGGTTGAACTTGGGAGATAAAAAGGGGCGTGTGCAGCCGCGCGGGGCACTCAGCAGGGAAACGCAGCTGGAGCCACGCAGCTGAAGAGGAAGAGGCACACAGACAGATCTGCGCAGCGGGAGACTCAAGTTGACTTAACGTGTAAAACAAGATAAAAAAAGCAAAGATAAGACATTAAACCGCAAGCAAAGTTCATCCCAGCGCCGCAGATTGTGTGTTTTAAAGACTGGATCAGAGTTTGCACACAGGAAACGTCGCCAGGTGCAAGAGGACGTCACAGGGAGGAAGGAAAAACGCTCCCGGTGAGATCTGGACTTTACTTCTCTTTTTGGGGTTTTTTGGGTGGTACCACTCTCTCTCTCTCATTTTTTAAATATCTTTTTTTGGGGGGTAAAGCAAGATAATTTTGGATTTTTTCATTTTTGGATTGTGACTTTGGGGTAAAACGGGGAAATATTATCCAGGATTGTTGATTTAATTTTTGAACATATGGGACTCTGTTGCTGACTTTATTCACATTAAAAGGCAACAAGGAATTTTTGGACAATTAATTATTCAGGTTTTTGTGGTGGACATAAACAGTGATTTAAATCTAACCTACTTTTATTTTTAGAGGGATTTTGTAGCAACTTTACTTATCAGAATAATTATTAGTTCTTAGTGTCATGTCCTTTTTTTTTTATATCGTTGGTATGAAAAACAACAAATTTCGTTCTGAGTGGTTGGATATTTATGTGTTTATTAAAATAACTGTTGTAGCACATTTTGCCTGATTTCCTGTGACAGAACCCCCTTGATGATATTGTGAATTCCGCTTTAAATCAAGTTGAATTTTACAAAATGGTGGCCCGTATGGGGAACAGGTTAATACAAGGTCAAGTTTTGTGCTACATGTGTTAACACAGTTAAAATTAATCCTGTTGTAGACTGGAACATATTTGTTTGAGTGTTTTTTTTCAAGATGGATAACATAACATCTCAATCACAACATGCTGAGGAAAGAGATGCTGGTCAGGATGAGCAAAGAAGTGGAGCAGGACTTCTTGTAGATCAGGAAGAGACAATTAGCAATCATGGGGGAGATGCCTGGATTACAAGGAGAAATCCTGTAGGTGAAATAACATCTTTGCTTAGCTCCCTTTATGCATCAGATAATGAATTTGAAGAAAGAGAGGAAGACGAGGAAGAATACCTCACTATGTCAGACATTACTGGTATTAGGAATGATTTAATCAATATGGGGGTTAGGATTACCTCACTGGAAGAAAATTTCAGGGCCTCTGTAGACAGTGCTTTGAATAGGGAGCAAAACATCAGGACATATATTGATAAAAATGTCGAGGCCATGGAGCAATGTATAAAAACAGCCTTTAAGGAATTTGAAGCCAAAGTAGTAGACTGTTTGCTGCGACGAGATGAAAAGTGGAAGGCTGAAATAGAGAGGTTGAAGCGCGCTAGACTTTCTACAGCTATTCATTCTCCTGATAGTATCAGACCAAGTCTCCCTGGGCCATCTGATCATCTTTCTTCCTCTGTGAGGCATACTTTACCTGAAACATCATCTCCACCTTTAGGCCTACCTGTACCAGGAATACCACAAGGAAATTTTGGACTTTCACACCCTCAAAGGACGGATCAAACTACTGCCTACATCACTCCAGGAACAGTTCCAGTTTTGACATCAACTCACAGTGGGATGTTAGATTACCCGGGATCAGCCTCCCACTTGACCGTTCCACCATCAAGCAGAACTCCTGTGATTTATGCCAAACCCCCCGTGCACATGGAGTTCCCTACATTTGAGGGTGCAGGAGAAGTTTAGATATAGGTCTAGGTTTTTATGTAATGATGGCTAGAGGTACATCCTCTAAACTTACTGCAAGTATTCACTTTCTTCAAGTTTTTGACATGAGGCTTAAGAGAAATGCGAATCGCCCAAAACACCCAAGAAAAGAAGTCCCTCATTTATCGTGAGGGATCCGTACCCTGAAGAGGTGATATTTATAGGGACTACTGTACTTGGGTATTTTGGTCGAATTGCATTTCTCTTTAAGGTCTCATGTCAAAAACTTGGTAAAGAAGTTGAATACCTACAGTAAGTTTAAAGGATGTACCTCACTAGCCATATGTATGGATGTACGGATGGACGTCCGTCCGTCCATCCGTCTGTACGTATGGATGTACGGACGGGGTTTAAAAGACAAAATTGTACAAATTTTTTGTTTTTTGAAACCATCCAGAGGACCAGACTTAAAATTTTTAGACTTGGCAACTGTTCTAGCTTGATGATAGACAACTGTGTCGTCAGCATAGAAATGTAAGGATGCATCAGAAATGATCTGACCTACATTACTTACAGTATATAGATTGTGATGAGGGTGGGTCCTAAGACTGAAACTTGCGTTACACCATTGTTAACAGTTAGATAGCTGGAAGAAGTACCATTATATTGAACACATTGCCTCCAATCTGAGAGATAATTAGTGAACCAACCAATAGTGTGATCTGAGAAACCAATTTCTGAGAGCTTATGACACAAGATGTCATGATCCACAGTGTCAAAAACTTTAGACAGGTTTAAGTAAAGTGCAGTACAATAATCCTTAGCATCCAAACAAAGTTTCAACATCAAAAAAACTTCAATGAAGCAGTCATTGTGCTGTTTTCTGAAATCAGATTGATGGGGGGTACGTTGTAAGATGGGGAGTGGTGGCGCAGAGGTTAGAGACGATGGGCCTGTGATTGGAAGATTGCCGGTTCAAGCCCCGGTACCGACGATATAAAAAAATGTGGGTGGAAAAGGGGAAACACCCACACCTGCCTCCACCCTCATTTGCCCCACTCTGGGCCCCTGAGCAAGGCCCTTAAACCCCACCATCTGCTCCCTAAACAGGTCTCTCTTGAAAATAAGTTCTCATGGCTCATTGAAACTACCTGTATAAATAAAGGGGAAATTAATAAAAAAATAATAATTAGGACTCCAAATACTTCTTGACTTGAGTTTATCAATTGTGATAGAACTGTTCTGCATTCCCATTGAAAAACTACTTTTGAATTATATTTATTTATTTTATTATTGATAATTCATTTGTTTTACAGTTTTGCATGCAGTTCATTTTGTTTTGTTTTTGAATTTGTTGACTCTTATTGCTCACTTCTGCTTTCACTACAACTCTTATATCATTTTACCAGAGGATGTTGGGGTTTTCTGTCTTGTTTGACATAAAAAAAGTTCTTCTTTTCAATTTGGATTCCGTCAGTGTGTGATAATCCGCCCACTTTCAAAGAAATGCCGTACGTTTTAGTTTGAGGTACAAAGAAAGACTGGAAATGAGTTTGTTGCTTTCTTCCTGTTGATGGCACTGAAAGTGTTGCGGTGAGCCAAAAGGACTCTTTCAGACTCAACAACAGGAGGAAGTGTTGCTTTCACACACTCACTGTGTAACCTTTGACTTGTATTCAAACTAATCTGCACTTACGGTATGCCATAGTTGTACAGAACTCTATGTAAATCTTTCAGAGCATGTTTTCCTCCCATGTTATGTCGCAGTGGTAATAAATAATGGTAATAAATAATAAGTGAGGCCAAAACTAGCAGGAAGTTATTAGCACCAGATGCTCAGTTTAACTTCAGATGGTAGTTATGAGTCAAAAGCACTCCTCAGTTTGCATGCAGTTACTGTAAATATTACCGTACACATAAAGACTTCAGACAGTTATACTGTACTCAAGAATTTTAGCTTTAAAATAAAATGTATAAAAACGGATCAAGTTTAACTTTGATTTTGGTTAAGTAAATGGACTTAGCCTTTCTTGTGACTGCTGGTGGATTTGAACCCCCACCTCTTGCATTGGAGGACGACTGCTCTACCCGCGCAGCCACAGCTGCCCCTTCTGGCTAAGGAAGAACTGCAGCTTAACATTTTGGATACAATTTACTAAAAGTATTTGTCAGTGTGGACGTGAAGAGTTGACTTCCTTTGAATCAACGCTTCACTTATCGTCTGCTCGACCCAGGACGAGTCTTTGTCGTTTCGAGTTAAATATAAAAATATAAATCACTTTGTTCAAGTTTTAAACTCGTAGAAATTTTAGAGCAAGAAGTCTCCCTCGGCTTCTCCCTTCTTCAGGGGTAGCCACAACAAACTAACTTGCACAAAGACTTGGTGATTATTTTTACAACGGATGTCCTTTCTGATGCAACCACAGACCACCAAGTTACCACAGCCCTCTGTGTGGAGCAGAGAGCTGCCATCTAGGGCGCAAGGGGGAGCAGATGGTGGGGATTAGGGGCCTTGCTCAAGGGCCCAGAGTGGGGCAAATGAGGGTGGAGGCAGGTGTGGGAGCTTCACCTATCCCACCCATGTTTTTTGATGTTGTCGGTAGGCCTGTCACGATAAACAATAAATCAGTTAATCTAGGGGTGCATCGATAAATCGGCTGGCCGGTTTATCAGCCCCGATTTCCTTAAAGCTGCTATATGTAACTTTTCTAAAAATATATGTTTAACATATTTCTTCACTCTGTCACTATCTCCTGACAGACTGATGTTAGACAAGTAATCTCTGAAGAAAAAAACTATAGTCCACAGGCTTCTCCAGGTGGTACTAAAAGCATTTCTAAAAACTCACAGTGACCCGCCGTTAACCAGCCAATAAAAACAGAGCTTCTCACGCTCCTAACCCACGCCCCCGCCTGTCCCAGCCCCAGCGGCCGCGCACGTTCTCGTTCAAAGGATTGCAAAGCGATGCAGGACTGTTTTGTATGTGACACAAATGTATTAAATTCCCCTTCTTCATCCCTGATCTGGACTTTTCTTTTGTTTTTTGCCAAAAGTCAAGTGATCGCTTCCTCCTCCGCTGACTCCATGACTGAAATGATGAGGAAATGAATGAATTTGTCACGAGCGAATTAAACTCGGGTTCAACGTGGCTGCGCGAGGCTCTGCAGATTTCCTGGTGTTCTGGTGTGCTGGACCAGCGCTCCATGTCTTTATTTTATTTTTTAGAAAGTTTTATTAACTTGTAGGGAGCAGGTACATGTCTTGGACCTAGGGGGTATAGAGTGTGCATCGGGATTATGAATGGAACGTGTCGTTATTGTTTGTCTTTCTGTGACTGAGGGTGAGGATGAGGGTGGGTCTGAATGAGTGTGTCTGTGTATGAATGTTTAAGTGTCAGGCTGGGTCTTGGACTGCCCCCTCTCTGATACTTCTGAGGCTACTTAGTGTCGCGCTCCTGCCACGTGGCCCCCCTGGTGGGTGTTCCTTTGCCTGCGGGCGTGCTTGGGGCCCTCACTATCTGGGGTTGGGCGCTTGGGCGTTTGTCGGCTCGGCCTGGTGGCTGCCTGGTGGGGCTCGTGCCCTCTGGTCCGGTCGGGTCTGGGCCTGAGGGGTGGGCGTCCCCGGTGCCCGGGCCTCGGTGACCGGCCCTGGGGCTACGTCGGTGCAGCGGGCTCCGGCGGGGGCCTGTGAATTTGTCGCGGGCGACCCCGGGGGGTCATTGTATGTGGTCGCTGGTGGGGTTCGTCCGGTTCTTCCCCTTGGTAGGATCTGGGGAGTGGGCTAGTGGCTCGTCCTGTTCGGGTGGTCCTGGGGACTCTGGGCTCGGGGTCCTTCCTGGGGTCTTGGGCTTTGATCGCCCCTTCGTCTGCCTCGGGCTTTGGGGGGACGGATCTCTGATGCTTCACAGTCGCTACTAAATGTTCTATTGGAGGACCCTTATTCACTTATGCATGCTCACAACCACACACAAATGGATGCAGGGATGTATATATAGATATATGCAGATATGTAGATGGGTATATGAATGAATATAAAAGTATATGTATGTATACTATATATATATTTGTAGGTATGGGTATGTGTATTTATAGAATTCTACTGCAAGCTCATGAATATTATTAGTCTTTATGCATGTATGTTCCATTGTTGTGTTCTGTCATGTGCTTTGCAGGATTGTGGACGGAGGTTGGGTGTGTTTGCCTTGTGCTCTTTTGGTTGATAATTGTTGATTTGTTGTCTTACTTTCTCTTTTCTTTCTTTCTCTCTTAAAAAAAAAATATAAAAAATAAATAAATAAAAAAAATAAAATAAAAAAATAAAATAAAATAAAAAAATGTATAAATAATTAATAAAAAAATATTGGAGTGAGAGGATGGCTATAAGGTGTGAAGGGAGGCCATCTATAAATGGAAAAAAGAAAGTTAACATATAAACACAGAAATTTGCAGCGGTTGCGACAGGACATGCAGTGGAGGCGGAGCTATGCGGGCTGAGCTGAAGTTCAGCCGAGAGCAAGGGGGTGGGACCAGAAATGTGTCTCTGTTCAGAAATTTTCTAAGTTCCAGCGTGTTCCAAAAACTACATATAGCAGCTTTAATTTTGGAATTGGAAATCATCCGATACTTGCATGAGAAATCAATATTACCGATTTTATTTTTTAATTTTAATTTTATTTTATTTCAATTGTCTGAACTTCATTTATATTTCAGAGTGCTACCTCATGGCCAGTTAAAACCACTTTGTATTGTTTCTAGTATATTGTACAAGGGTATGTTTTTCAATACAATAAGATTGGAAAATTGAAGGTGCATCTTGACCTTATAACATCTAACAGTGTTGCTTATAAAACAAAGTCGGTATCGGCCAAAATCAGAATCTGCAGGTCAGACTTTTTAGAAATTGGTGATCGGCCAGAAAACAGTAATCGATGCACCCCTAAATTAATCACATTATAAATGAAAATTATCAACCTCATTTTTATTTATCGGCTTTATCGTTTCTTCGTGTCTCTCTCTTTCTACTGAAGACACTGGATGACAAAAGTCCCAACTCCGGTGCTCTTTACTGACCCCTCCCTTTCTCTTTTCTCTTTAAAATATGTTTTAACTAGTGGTGTAACAATACACGTGGGTGTACCGAACCGTTTCGGTACGGCACGTTCGGTTCGACCCATCAGCGTACTGTTTCGGTTATTTTTTCACTCATTAAATTTTATTAACGAGAGATTATCCGCCATGGAACAAAAATTCCTAAGCGTGTTTCAGCATGGCACTATTATCTTGCAGCACATGCAGCATTAGCAGCCTAGCGTCTGGTTGCGGTCTCCTGTTTGGGAACATTATGGCTTTCTTGTTTAAAGACAAGTGAACAAATCCAAAGCTGTGTGTCGACGTTGTTTCATGGAGATTGGTTCTGCAGCAGGCAACATGTCTAACTTGTTAGCGCGTTTAAAACAACATCATCTGAATGTGAACGTCTCTTCTACAAGCAAGAAAAGCAGCTTGTTGCAAAGACCAATAGCAACAACATTTAAACAACCTTCATCAGGTAACTCAGATCGGTCCAGAGCAATAACACAAGCTGTAGGAGTTTTTAAAGCTCTGGATCTATTTGTACATCCAAATGTTGTTGATGCGCCAGCTTTAAAGTTCTTGAGCCCGTCTACAACATCCATCACATCAACACTTCAGGCAAAAAATTGTAGTAGCACTTTATGAAAAAGCTAAAACTGATATTGTCAACAAACCCTGGAATAGATTAAAACCCTGCCCTGATGACGATGATGATGATGACCGAGAGATTCAACCACCTCATAACAACCATTCAAGAAGAGGTATTGTTCTTTTATTATTACTATCTAATTATCTGTTTTAAATTTAAAATTATAATCTTAACATTTTTTTTTTTTTTTTTACTTCTTTGTTTTATTTCCAATCTGGGACAGAGATAGCAGCTGAGCCTTCTTCTTGTTCAGGGAAATCCACCAGAGATCACCTCCAGCTAAGAAGTCTGTGATGACTGAACTCTAAACTTTTCCAGGGACAGGTGTGAGCAGGTCCAAGAAGAAGTTGTGAGCAACGAGGCCAAATACAGCCGCACTACTGCCACCTGTTGTTAGTGAGCAGTTCTCTCCACCTCTGGAGATATTCACTGCAACTAAATCTGTGTTTTTGGCAGAACTGTGTTTTTGGCAGAAAATGTGGACAAGTTGGTCTTTTTGGACAAAAACTTAAAACTTGATTAGTTAGATTGTAAACGGTCTGTTGCTGCTTATTGTTCTGGTTCTGACTGTTATTGTATTTATTAAGATTTTTATTATTGTTAGTATAGTTTATTTATTTTAAAGAGTGCCGTTTATTTAAAATATCATCCAAATGGGTCGCTTTTATTTATTTTTATACAAACGTATTTTTTACTTGGCATATTTTCAAAATAAACGTTTTGTAAGTCTTTATTTTTTCTTTTTTTGTACAGAAAATTAACTGAACCGAGCCCTCCTTGTAATTGAACCGAACCGAAATGAGATTTTAGCGTACCATTACACCCCTAGTTTTAACTGTCTAGAATTGCATTTTTGGATCCTTAAAAGCAACTAAGCTGAGAGGCTAAACTACGAGCTAAACTAACAGGCCGACCTCAGGAAAAAAAACTCAAGTCTTGTTAAAGATCCACTGACGTGATTTTTTTACTATTCATAAAATTGCTCAAAATATATATATTTTATCATTTAAATATGTTCGTTTTTGCAAACAAAATGATAAATCACTTTAATTTTGCTTTAAAAATTATTTTGAACTTCAAGCCGTGTTTAATCATGGGAAATCCCATTACACCCGAACGCACCATCTGTGACGTAGTGTGCAGAGTGAGAGGCAGTCTCTTTAATAGCGGACAATTTAAAACCAGATGAATTTATCAATCTATGTGAAGATTTGAGCTATTTGTCTTCATTTTGGGAAGCAGAAAATAGTTTGGGTGATGGAACAAGAAACAACAGGATCTAATTTAGGTCTGATGCTGTATCAGACTTACTTTCATGTGGAGCTGCTCACACGCGCGCACTGTGACAAGCCCAGAGCTCTCTGCACACTACGTCACAGATGGTGCGTTCGGGTGTAATGGGATTTCCCATGATTAAACACGGCTTGAAGTTCAAAATCACTTTTAAAGCAAAATTAAAGTGATTTATCATTTTGTTTGCAAAAACGAACATATTTAAATGATAAAATATATATATATTTGAGCAATTTTATGAATAGTAAAAAAATCATGTCAGTGGATCTTTAAAGCTCCAAAATTCAAGGTTGAAACCCGTGCCTTCATGTAAAAAGTTGTTTTTCTTTGCAACAAGAAGCTGAGAACTTGTTTACTGCTTTTTTAAATGTTATTAAAAGCTTTGTGTGACAAATACTATGCTAAAGAGCTCAAACCACACCTTGCATCCGCCATTTTGAGAACCGAAGAGTGACGGCCCATGTCGCGTCAAGGACCCTCCCTCCCATTTTTCTAAGGGACACACTGCTCCTCCTTCACTAGTCATCTTTCTGTTCAAACTGCCTTATACTGCCATCTGGTGGTCACAAAAGGTACTACACACAAAACAAATTAACCAACATTTCGTCTTAAATTTTACAATAATTACTAATTATTGTAAAATTTCAAACAATATTATCATTTATCGCAATAATTTCTGAGACCGTTAATCGCCCAGCAAAATTTGTTATCGTGACAGGCCTAGTTGTCGGTCCGGGGAGTTACACTCCCCGGGGAGTTCCCACTCCCCTCAGGACGGAGGTTGAGGAGCATCAAATGTAGAACCACTAGACTGAGGAACAGCTTCTACCCTGAGGCTGTTAGACTCATGAATAAATAAATAATAAGAATAAACACTGTAAAATATCACATCATGCTGATGCTGATCTGTTTTCTTGTTGCTGTGTTCATCTGTGACCATCTGCTCATACAGACTCATGTTCGTGCTGCTGTTTATAATGATGTTTTTCCACTACATTAGGGCTTAGTGTATTACTAGTTGATGTTTCTCTTAGTTAATTCTAGATGTTATTACTGTTTTTCTCTTGCATTTGTTGTTGGATGTAACTGGGACCCCGTGTACATAATCTCGTTTTCATCACATGTACCACATGCGGTGCAAATGACAATAAAGACTCTCTGACTCTGACTCTCTGACTCTGACTTAAGCTGGTCACCTTCTGATCACAGGCCCACCTTCTCTGAACTCTGCACCACCACTCCCCTTTAGAGCAAGAAGATTTAAATAGAAAATGAGGTTATTTATATAGTGCCTTCCAGCCCCCTATGAGGAGCCCCAAAGCGCTTTACAATACCAGCCATCCACCCATTCATACACACATTCATACACCGGTAGTGGTAGACTGCCATGCAAGGCGCTGCCAGTCCTACCGGGAGCAACTCGGGGTTAAGTGTCTTGCCCAGGGACACAATGACACATGGTGTGGGAACTCGGGATTTGAACCTCCAACCTTCCGATCGGGGGACGACTGCCATTACCACTACGCCACAAATCTTCATTTTTACACCACTGTTAATTTTCTTGTTATATAATTTTTGGCATAAATATGACGTACGTTACTTGATGGAAATTTTACAAAGAAAGGTATTTTCTACTTTAATTTGAAAAAAAAAAAAATATATATATGTACATTTTTTCCCCTTCTAAAGATAAATGTTCAAGCAAACTAATAACTTTACTTGCTTTTAAAAATAATGTTAGAATCTAAAAAAACAGCTTGGGATTTTTTTTAATTACCCGATTTAGCTAAAACGATGAAAAACAGCTCAAGTTGACAACATTTTAAGATGTTATAAATATAATTTCTCACTAATTATTTAATGTAATTGAAGAAATGGTTGAGGAATAAGTGTGGAAGTTCGATTTAATTTGAACTAATATAAATGTGATTTAGCCATGACATTCATGCTATATTTAACTTAAAATATTAGTTACATTTTAACCAGATATATGAAGTCCAAATTATTAGATCAGTTTTATTGGGTAAATATCAACTCCTTGTTTATTACAGTGATGCTGGTTTGTTTTAAGGTATTAGATAGAAAATGTTAGTTTAAAAAATGTTAGTATTTCAAACTCCGCACGTTGACGTTCCAAACGTTGGCCAGAGAAATAAACCGTGACGTGGAAATGCAAACAAAGAAGAACAAACTAAGGGTGACGCTGTTTTAGTTGACACTCATTTTCATGCGAATGGGTCGCAGCTGCTCGGTTCCCTCTGAAGACGTCATGCTTCATTTTAGGGTCGACCCCTGAGGGCGCCGGCGTTCCGACGAGTAGCTACTCTGTTATGGATGCACTGTAGGAGATCGGGGTGGGATGTGTTCCTGATGGAGATGAAGCTCTTTTTACCTTTGATTTCTAGTTTCTGTGAACACTGAGATTATCTGAGGGGTTTACAATCTAATAATGACAGTAATAATCCTCAAAAGGAACAATTTAAGTCGTGTTTCACTCTAATCTTTGGCTTCCTTCTGTCGTTCATCAGCTTTTAACCTTCTGGAAGGTCACCCTGCCTGGTCCTGGATCAGCTTACTTTTCCTTCATCCTGTTTCTGTAAGTTCACTTCAAATCCTCACACACATGCTGCTGATCTTATGCTGCTGATTTATTTAACGCTGCTGTGTTCATTCGTTCTCATCTGCTCACACAGACTCATGTTCGTGCTGCTATTTGGCGCCTGTGTACACAGTTTCCTTTCACTACACAGCATGTAGTGCGAATAACAAATAGAGAAACCTTAACCTTAAAGCTGCAGCTACAGTCAACTCAATGTATTCAACATAATAGTACTGCTTCCAGTTATTTAACTGTTGACAATGGTGTACCACAAGGCTCAGTCTTCAGACCCACCCCCGTCACAATCTACATGAGTAATATACGGTATGGTTGGACATCGTTTGAATTTGAGCGATTCCGGTTCCGATTCTAATTCTTAGTTTCGATTCTGGTTCCTATCGATTCCCGATTCCGATTCTTTTTAGAGGCTGGCTTAAAAAAAAAAGACCTGTCAATTCAATTCAGTTTATTTAACACTGTATAGCGCCAAGTCACAACAGAAGTCGTTTTCTGGATGAAATAATTTGAACTTCTGTTTGAATTTTAAATCTATGGACTTTTTCCTTTTTGTTAAATTTACTATGAATTTCTTACAGGGCTATTTTCAACCAGTATATAAATATCAAACTTATTAACTTCAATATGTTATGAGTTTTCATTTCGCAGGGGAACTCTTTCACAAGAAAGCTTTATGTTTGAAAACCTCATGGAAATACATTTCCACATGTCCAGTGTCTGATGCTGCAGTCATGTTACTGAGCTCTCACTGATGGGCTAACCTGCTGCAGAATATCAAACAAAATTATTATTATTATAATATAGAACAACTTGTACAATCCAGTCCAGGTTAGCAGCAGGTACAGTATAAAATCAGAAACTGTTTTTGAGGAAAATGATCCTATCTGCTTCTCAGTTAGTATGTGTGAGTGTTCTGGACAGACAGTGTTTCCTGCAGTGGAGAACACATGTTCACTGGGTGTAGATGCTTGAACACATAAATATGAGAATGCAAGGTCTGACAGCAAAGGATAAGTCTTGTGTTGGTTCCACCAGCAGCAGTAGGGTCCTCAGACAGAACAGCCAGTGGAATGTCCTGGTCCATCTGCATCCCTCGCTCCACTTGTTTCTTCATGGACATGGAGCTGTGACATTATGTTCTGTGCCTCTTCCTCAGCAAGAAGCTCCTCCAGTAGAGACTTTCTGGACAGACTGCAGGGAGGTGGTTCCTAAACAAACAACAGGTTCATCAGTATTATCAGTAAAAAGGGATTATTAAATCATTATTAAGATTGAGAATGTATATAATTTCAGCTATCATACACTTACACTCTCCTCCTCATCCTCCACTCCCTCATTCTCAGGCCTTTCTTCAGACTGCTTGGTGACCCCATCATCTCCACAGTCTTTCTCTGTTGACCACAAAGAACATTACTAGTATTTATAGATTTCAGATTTTAATAGCAGAAAGGACAGTTGTGCATGAATGACATTTCACCTGCTCCATCATCTTTCTCTGGATCTGCTCCCAGACACCATCATCCATCTTCTGTTTAAAGAGTAGAGCAGCTCTTCTCCACTTTATAACAAGATGGGATTAAGTTATTTGCCAAGTGGTCCATGGTAGGTGGTGTGTACTGTACTTGGGTTGATGGTTTCCACCATGTCCCTCCAAACATATAAACAAACCTGTCCCTGTTACTGTAACATTAACTTAGGGGGGACTATTATTAGCTCTGTTTTTATTGCCTAACTAACCTAAATGTTGGTGATTCCACATCTGAAAAGGGATGCAACCTTTTCACAACATATGCTGTAATTGTTCTGTGGCACTCTTCGTTCAGTTGCACCGACATATTTCTCTTGGACGCCATGGTGAACGGAGGAGCACATCGAGGAGCCTGGCATTCTTAGCCATTTCAGGTCGTTAGTCTAAGAAAAAAATCTGAGCTAACGTTAGCAAGTCAAGTATCACTTGTTAGCTGTCTTAACGTTGGTATGAGACATAGTTTATAGTTTTATTTACCTGTTGGAGTTGGAGAAGGAGGCGGCGAGTCCAGCAGAATGCTTCAGAGACGGCCCACTCTTACTTCTGATGGTCGGACCCAGAGGAGGAGGCAGCGAAAATACTCCGGCGGAGCGTGTCAAAGACGGGCTCAAATATGTGTTCTTTCTGCTGTCTTCTGCCGATTTAAGCTTGTTCTACCTTTTCAGCTACCCTTTTAGCTCATTTTAGCTGTTTTCTGATAAATTCAAGTTTTTCATGTACCGTAAGCTTTGCTACTTTCAATCTGATTAACTTATTTCTGATCATTTGAATTGGCAGCAGTTTCGTGCACTCTGCCCATCTTTTGAACGACTGTACGGATATATTCTCGTTGTATCTCAGTGCAATGATAATAAAGCTTAATCTGATTCTGATCATTTAAGCTTGTTATTCGCCTTTCAGCTTATTTCTGCTAGTTTCAGCTATTACAGCTATTATTTATCAGTTTTTATGCACATTTTAGCATTTTCAGCTCATTCCACATTTTTTTTAGCTCATATCAACTATTTTCAGCCTAAGTCAGCAAAAATAATTTCTTTCTACTTCTTTCTGGTAACTTAACAACTTTTCTTCATTTTCAGCTAGTTTTCAGGTTTTTTTGTTGTAGTTTTTTTTGTGTTGTTGCTAATTGCAGGTTTGTAGCTAAACTCCTTATTTTTGTGCTCATTTCCGCTTATTTAAACCTAATTCGGCAAATATGTGATCTTTCTGCTTTCTTCCGCTAATTTAGGCTTGTTCTTCCATTTCGGCTACATTTCAGCTGTTTATCAGCAGAAAGCATTCGCACTCTGTTTTCATGGGAAATGCAGTTTCTCTAGTTGACAATTGTCTCGTCCACGTGGACGGACAGCTGCAGGTTTCAATCCAGCTCCTTTCTTGGTCCTCTCGATGTACAAACTGTGGACACTGGTGCTCCAGCAGGTTCCAGTTCATGGCAGCCTTAGTGCTTTCTTTTTTCTTGAACATCAGAACCAAATTCCTTCCATCTGAGCAGGACAGTGTTGTTGATTTGATTAATGCCGTCAAACAAATCCTTTTCATGCTGGCAAAGATAATCTATCTTGATCACTGACCAGAATGGATCTTATGGCCGCGCTCAGAGCAGTTGCACTTTCACGGGCTCCCGGTACGTTTCCAGCTTTTAGTAGTTTTGATATTGACTCTGTATCTGACTCTGCACGATTTATGCGTCCCACCTGCCTGAAGACGGCCACCATCATCCCAGTCCCAGAGAGCTCTACAGTGACTGGTCTGAATGACTATCGGCCAGTGGCCCTCACCCAGATAGTCGCAAAATGCTTAGAAAAACTGATCATGACCCACATCAAAACAATCATCAACATCGAGGACCCTCATCAGTATGCATACCGTGAGAACTGATCAACAGAGGATGTCATCTCCTCTGTGGTCCACACTGCTCTCACCCACCTGGAACAGAAGGACTCATACGTCCGTATGCTCTTTGTGGACTTCACATCTGCCTTCAACACCATGATCCCCCAAACCCTGATGGACAAACTATTCACACTAGGACTAAGCCCCTCCATTTGTAACTGGGTACTAGACTTCTTAACAAACAGACCACAGTCAGTGAGGATCCACAACTTCTCCTCCTCCACCATAACCCTCAGCACTGGCTCTCCTCAAGGATGTGTGTTGAGCCCTCTCCTGTTCACTCTGCTCACATATGATTGTGCAGCTACCCATCCAGGCTGTCATATTGTAAAGTTTGCAGATGATACAGCTGTGGTGGGATGCATCACAAACAACAATGAGTCCAGCTACAGGCAGGAGGTGGAACACCTGGAGAACTGGTGCAGGAAGAACAACCTTCACATCAATGTGAAGAAGACAAAGGAGGTGTTTGTGGACTTCAGAAGGAACAAACACCCACACCCCACTGAACATAAGAGGATCTGCGGTGGAGGTGGTCTCCAGCTACAAGTACTGTGTTCACATGAATGATAACCTCAGCTGGAGCAACAACACCACCAGCCTGATCAAGAAAGGTCATCAGAGACTCTACTTCCTCAGACGGCTGAGACGAGCTGGTCTGAGAAGCTCAGTCCTCACCTCCTTCTACAGGTGTGCAGTGGAGAGCATCCTGTGCTCCAGCATCAACGTGTGGCATGGAGGCTGCACAGCTGCAGAAAGAAAAGCTTTACAGAGAGTGGTGAAGGCTGCACAGAAGTCTGTTGGAGTCAGTCTCCCCACCATCACAGACATTTACACCTCCAGATGCAGGAAGAGGGCCACCTGCATCATGAAAGACCCCACTCACCCAGCACACACACTTTTTGCCCCACTCCCCTCAGGAAGCAGGTTGAGGAGCATTAAGTATAGAACCACTAGACTGAGGAACAGCTTTTACCCTGAGGCTGTTAGACTCATGAATATCTAACCAGAAAAATCACATCATATTGCTGCTGATCTGTTTCATGTTGCTGCTGACAAAAAAATTGTTTCATGCTACTGTGTTCATTCGTGCCCATCTGCTCATACAGACTCGTGTTTGTGCTGCTGTTTAGAGTACCGGTAATGTTTTCTATGATATTAGTGCTTAGTGTATTTTTAGTTGATGTTTTTATTAGTTAATAATAAAAATAATGAATTCAATTTATAACGCACTTTTCATTAGTGAAAATCTCAAAGTGCTACACACATTGAATGCTACACACATTCATTCACCGGTAGCGGCAGACTACCATGCAAGGTGCTTTCCAGTCCTACCTGGAGCAACTCGGGGTTAAGTGTCTTGCTCAAGGACACAACGACACATGGTGTGGGGAACCGGGATTCGAACCACCAACCTTCCGATTGGGGGACGACTGCCATTACCACTACCCTACGGCCGCCCCTTAGTTAGTTCATATCTTAGATCTTATTACTGTTTTTCTTTAACTTTTTATTGTTGGATGTAACTGGGACCCTGTGTACATAATCTCGTTTCATCACATGTACCACATGTGATGCGAATGACAATAAAGATTCTCTGACTGAAGAAGCTGGATAATATTTTTACCTTGTAATAAGAATAGTTCAAATATAATTAAAAGACCCAAGTTAATATTTAAAGTTTTAAAACTTTGTTTCAAGGTTGATTTACTTTTTCCTCTTTCTATTTTACTAGAGGGAACCAAATTTAGACATTTCTTGAACCTTGGGTTTGCACAGAGGAAGCAGTGAAATGTGAGTTTTGCCATTTATGGTCAACTGAACAGTGCCTCTGTCCCCAAATATGTCTTCTTTTTTTTTTTTTTTTGTACGTGAAGCTTAAACTAAAAACGTACATAAACACAGACGGACTGTAAGCAGAAACCAGAATACAGTACTGTACTGTAGTTACTTCACAAATCATTGAAACCGGACTCTGTTACACCAGTTCTGTTAGGAGGATATACTTTTGTTTTCTATGAAATAATATTACATGATATGATGACAGATGTGGGTTAGTTATATTTAGCTGTAGCTCTGGGTGATGTTACCATAATCTTTAAACTGCAAAGAAACTCCTTTTACGCTCTCTTTCCACTTGTTATCCATTTAGTACTGTACATCCAAACTTTGGCATTTTGCATCTTAGATAATTTTGTGAATGTTTATGAAGCTTTCACACTACAGTATTGTGATCCATTTTTCTTTGTGCTATTTCAACAAATCCTAGATCAAAACGTTCATCTCTTTCAGCAGAAGGGCACTCTGACTTTTGGTATTGGTGCAACTTTAGCTTTTTGAATTATTTAGCCTTTTCTATCACTTTTTTCTCAAAGGAAATGAATTGAGCTCATTTTACGTCCTTCATTTAAAAAAAAAATTTCAGCTACTTTCAGCTAATTTTGGCTGTTTTGTGCTAGTTTCAGGATGTTTACGCTAACTACAAAATGTTTTTGCTTCGTCTAACTTCTAATTTCAGCTTGTTTCAATTAATTTCTGCAAGTTTCAGCTTTTCCTGCGATTTCAGCTAGTATAAAGCTGTTTTGTTAATTTTAGCCTTTTCAGCTAATTCCACATTTTTTGCATTTATTTAAAAACATTTCAGCCTAAAGCATTTACCGGTACACTGCATTTTCGCAGGAAATGCAATTTCTCTAGTTAAAAACTAATTTCTGCTGGGTTTTAGAGAAGAAAGCATGTTTGAGTTTAAGGTAATCGCTGCCAGAGTGTTTATAGTTTGTACATAAATGTTCACACGTAATGTATCTCTTTGGTAAATTTAGAAAACATAAGAAAAACGACAACAAAATGGTTCTTGTCCTTAAGACTCTCTTACAGTTTAAAGTTTGAAAGTTTTTTTTGGTGCTGTTTCAGGATAATTGCTGCTGTTAATTGATCTCCAGGCTTTTTTATGCATCTAATAAACTTAAAATCCACTTAGTAATCCTGGGGCTTTATGTGTCAGGAGCTCTGGCAAACATTCAGAGGTTTATACTTTGTGTGTGTGTGCACCTCGGTTCATGTGACACACACGGGATAAGTGCGGAGCTGCCTTATATGGCTGATTTTCCTCCTCGGTGAGTGTTTGCTGCAGTCACATGGCAATGTTGAGTAAAAAACACCCTGCTGGTTGGTTGTGTTTATTCTACAGCTGTAAAATGTTTGACAGTCTGTGGGTAATAAGGGTTTCAGAGAGCAAACAGTGATCAGCAAGTCCGATCAGTAAAGAACCAGGACGAGGAGCTGATATCTTAAGATGGTTTTGGCTTTGTGAGTGGAAAATGTGACGTCCGCTGGCTGCGAGGCTGGAAAGTTCCTTCAAGTTTCAAAAACATAACACAACCCTGTTGGATAACATCTTTTGGTCTTTGTCTGGAACTTTTATTGTAGCAGTAAATGCTGTATAAATGGCCGACAGCTCAGATCAATACTGCGTTTTAGCTTTCTGTAAAGAATAAATTGCTTTGGGCTCATCGTGTTTGAAGGTTTTTTTTTTATTATTTTGAAAGCAGAAAAACAGAATTTCTTAGAGATAATAAGCACATTTTGAGAACAAAAATACTAAAGCATTCAGTGGTGCACAAACATACCACTTTTCATACGTAGTGCTACATTTGACGTTTCAGCCTTGCGTGGAACCCGATTTATCATCTACTGTAATTAATGGTCACAAACATTGCGTATATCAGAATCAGTTTTATTGTCATTGCACCAAAGCACAACGAAATTACATTTTCAGTACAGACTGACCGAGTTCAACATAAACAGACATGGGGGGACGGAGGTGCCTGAGGCCGCGGCCCATGGGAGACGCTGCCTTTTTCATTTAGATAGAAAAAGAGAAACACGGGGGAAGGAGGGGTATAAAAATTTCATATTTCACACTGTGTCCTAAACAGGACAGTGTGAAAGTTGCAAAAAAAAAAAACTAACCTCATCACAGAAACAGCAACATACTGATGACATAATACATATATGCATGAGGAGACCGACAAAGAGTGAGTTTGTCCGTGGACACTGCCAGATAGTTCCATAGTCCTGATAAGAGATGGTGCAGTGTCTATCAACCAGCTCAGCTCTGGTACAGGCCCACAGATGTCCTTGGGGAAGGGAGCAGTGCGGGGAGGGGAGCAGAGCTTCTTGTTCACATAACATCCAGGAGTTTGAGATAATTGGCCAATTCAAGGCCGACGCAGGGGAGCGAGTTTCTTATACGTTATTTTGGATCGGGCAAACTCGGCTTGATTTATGTCTGCCTTGGTACATCTCAATGGCGTCTCCAAACAGCCACCTTTTGTGGTCAACACCGCCGGGCTGAACTTGTAGCTTCTCCAAGGTCGATTCCTTCTTGCCAGCGAGTTTTAGGAGACTCAAGTGGCCTGTGATTCTCAGAAATCGCATCCAGCTTATGGCTCAGCTCACACAGCATCTGAATCTGAGTGCTCACCACACGACACATTCCTTCACACAAGCCGGGCAGCCTCACATTGGCCAGAACAGCTGCCAACGTTTTCCATATTTGTTGATATGCCAAGTAACAGCCAACTCCAAAAAGCAGAAATCCATGTTATAAGTCCAAGTTATGTACACTTTTTTCATTCATTCAACCTTTATTTAAACAGACAAGTCACATTGAGCCTCGAAGACTCATTTACAAGTGAGATCTGTTGGACAGACAATAAAAATTGTGAAAAATGACCCATGGGGTTTGGAGACAAAAAAATTCCTAACACATTTTTGACCTCTGACCATCTTCTACGTCCCCCATGACTATACCGATAAACACATGATCTTCCACTGCCCCCAGGAATCCATAGTGTATCCAGCTACAAGTGTCCCGTCAGGGCAGGAGGGCTGTCCTTTGCCCTGTCTTCTCGGCAATTTTTTAAAAATCAATTGCGTTGAGAGACCAGCTGACCAGATCCATAATTTGCAATTTGGAAGCTGTGTGAAGAGAGTCTCCAAAGGGTTCACATGACAAAAAAACAGAAGCAGGAGGGAAGCTTGAGTGGGAGGGACAAGCGTCCGCCTTCGTCGAGAGCAAGAATGAAAAATTATGTATGATTGTGTACATATGTCTTGGTCTGTGTGTCAGCAAAATATCTCATAAACAACTGAATAGACTTTAATAAAATTTCTATAAAATAATAATTGAATATTCATCTTCAACTGACTAACTTTTGGAGTCACAGCTTAATAGTTTTGCCTACCGGGCAAATAGGTCAGTGGATGATGCAGTCAACATGGGACTGCATTTCATCCTGCAACATCTAGACCACCCGGGGACTTATGCAAGAATCCTGTTTCTTGATTTTAGTTCAGCATTTAACACTATTGTCCCAGACATTCTCTCCACCAAACTCTCCCAGCTCACTGTTTCTCCTGCCATGTGTCAGTGGATCACCAGCTTCCTAACAGGTAGGACGCAGCAGGTGCAGTTGGGGAAAATCATGTCCTCCTCACAGTCCATCAGCATTGGTGCCCCTCAGGGTTGTGTGCTCTCTCCACTGCTCTTCTCTCTATACACCAATGACTGCACCTCTAATGACCCGTCTGTTAAACTCCTGAAGTTCGCAGATGACACTACAGTCATTGGACTTATCAGTGATGACGACGAGTCTGCGTACCGACAGGAGGTGGAACGACTGATGTCCTGGTGCAGCCTGAACAAACTGGAGCTGAACACACTGAAGACAGTAGAGATGAGAGTGGACTTCAGGAGACACCCCCCAGAACTGCTGCCCCATCAAAATCTTCAGAGTCCTTCAGGTTCCTGGGAACCACCATCTCACATGACCTGAAGTGGGAGCCCAACATCACCTCCATCCTCAAAAAGGCCCAGCAGAGACTGTACTTCCTACGCCAGTTGAGGAAGCTGGACCTGCCTCAGGAGCTGCTGATCCAGTTCTACACTGCAGTCATTGAGTCCATCCTGTGTACATCCATCACAGTCTGGTTTGGAGCAGCCACAAGGCAGGACAGGAACAGGCTGCAGCGAACAGTGAGGACAGCTGAGAAAGTCATTGGGGCTTCACTGCCCTCCATTCAGGACTTGTACCACGCAAGAACCAGGAAACGGGCTGGAAAAATCATCACAGACTCCACACACCCGGGTCACAACATGTTCCAACTTCTCCCGTCTGGCAGACGCTACAGATCTCTGTCCACTAAGACTGCCAGACACAAAAACAGTTTCTTCCCCCAGGCCATCACCATCATCAACAGCTGATCATCAGACATCCATCAGCGTGACCCCCAACCCATTCACAACCCCCATGTGATGTGAATCCTTCTGTATTTTGTGTATTATTTGTACGTTTTTTTATGTAAAGTATCTGTATAGTTTTTAGCATTTTTAGAGAGACACTTTCTAGAGAGACACGAACAGCCGGAAACAAATTCCTTGTGTGTGTCAACATACTTGGCCAATAAACCTGATTCTGATTCTGATAAACTTAGCTAGCACAAAAAATGCTATATCTCTGTGTAGTAGTAGCTGAGTCATCCTTACCACATATTCCAAGTGCAAACCGATGGAGTGAGGTTTTAGTTTAAAGCTTTGGCAAGAAAGATGGCGAGTGATATGCATTTCTTTAAGGAAGGCTAGGCCTTTATTTTTTGGTTGTTTTACAGAAATCTCTGTTCATTTACGAAAATCTTTTTTTAACCCTCTGAAAAATACGTCCCCTGAATCCTTTTGTTAGCGCTATGCTTTTATTCCGAAGGTTGACTGGTTCCATCTTGTCAAAATAAAACGGACAGTGTTTGTGTTAAATCCCACTCTTCTGGCCGTCTTTGCATTTCAGCTGAAACTAACGACTCATCTGATTTCATCTGTCCATGTTGTGATTCATGAATCAGCTGTGAATCTGAGCTGTGAACTGCTTACACTGACAGAAACAGCTTATCGTCACACATCATAATCCAGGGGTACACACAATGACATTTTCCAGACAGATTCTGGTTGCCTATCAAAAGCTTTGGTTGTCCTCAACCTTTACGATATAGAAGGCAAAAAATCTCAAGAACATTTTAATTTCACTAGAGAAATAGCATTTCCTGTGAAAATTCAGTGTGAATTCATATTGCCGAAGAGTTTGCTGAAAAACAGTTGAAATTAGCGAAAAATCAAACAGGCTAAAATTGTAGAACAACCAGAAATCAGCAGGAGAAATCAGAAAAAACACAAGTTGAAATGAGTGCAAAAATGTGGAATTAGCTGAAATAGCTAATATCTTAGCATAAAACAGCTAAATAGTAGCTGAAATAACCGAAACTGGCATAAATAAGCATAAAGGAGCATAACATGTTGAAATCCGCAGAAATAACTTAATTAGGCTGAAAGTAGCAGAAATTACCATGGAAAAACTTGAATTTATCTGAAAACTGCTGAAATTAGTTAAATATGCTGACAAGCTAGCTGAAAAGTAAAGCAGGCTTAAATTAGCATAAGAAAGCAGAAAGAGCATGTTTGCCCAATTAGGCTGAAAGAAGCAAAAATGAGCATAAAAGTGGAAATTACCTGAAAAAAGCTGAAATTAGCATAAAACCAACTGAAAAGTAGTTTAAATTTTTCAGAAAGAAGCTTAAATTGCCAGAAGGAAGTGGAGAGAGAACATTTTTGCTGAATCAGCATGAAAAACGTTTAAATGAGTACAACAAAAGTGGAATTGGCTTTTTTTTTTAAAAAGCTCATTAGCATAAAATCGGCTAAATAGCAGCTGAAATAGCAGAAAAAGCGAAGAAATAAGCTAAAAGGAGCATAAGAAGCTAAAATTAGCAGAAAGAAATCAGAAAAGACACAAAAAATGTTGTACTGTAGTTAGCAGAAAGAATCTGAAAGGAGCACAAACCGGCTAAAAACAGCTGAAAGTAGCAGAATTTTTATTTATTTATTTTTGCACAAGGAAGCTGAACCAAAAGAAAATGTGAAAGGAGCAGCAAACGGTTGTAAACAGATCTAAAGATTTGAAGGGTGTAAAATGAGCTCAATGCATTTTTTATGAAAAACAAAGTGGCAGAACAGGCTAAATATTTAAAAAAGCTAAAGTTGCACCAATACTAAAGGTCACAGCACCCTTCTCCTCAAAGAGCTGAACATTTTGATAAATGATTGGTTGAAATTGCACAAAAATTGTGGAATAAGAATCGCGCCAAAAAACGTAAGGATGCAAAATGGATCACAATAGTGTGAATGCTTCATAAACATTCGCACTGTATTGCACTATATACAAAGCTTACTAAAAAAAAGTTCTCAGTCAGCCATCTTGTTGACTGCTTGGAATTCCCCAGTTCCTGAATAGCAGACTCTTTCAGGAATTGCTGGAGTGGAACTTCCTCATTCTCCTCATCCTCTGTCAACAGGCGTTGCAAGAGAGGCGCTCGCAGCATATTTAAGGTGCAGGGTTTAAAACAGGAAGACATATTTTGACTGAATTTTTTTCTACACCTAGAAGGTTCCCAAGCAACGAACAGACTTGAGATAACATTGATTTTTATTGATCCTGCAGGAAATTGTTCTCTTCCACTTGAGGCAGAACCTCACCCTCAACCTGAAGAGAGCAATCCACCCTTTTCTGATTGAGATTTATGAGTAATGTTTAACATCTCATCTGACAGAGACTTACAAGTGGCAGAACAACATTCAGCCCGGTATATACTGGTTACAGAGTTTGTACCTGATAAGTTCCAGGTTTATGCCCAATATTTACCAAGTAAGTTCTAGGTATCTGATATGTACCCAAATAAGTTCCAGTTAAGTACCCTGTTCCTACCAGGTACAGTATGTACTACCCTGTAAGTGCTGGACACGTATACCACATAGGTGCCCTTTACATACCCTGTAAGTATCCTTTACATCCTGTGAATGCCACTTACATACTCTGTAAGATAAGATGAGATGAGATGAGATAGAACTTTACTGATCCCGCAGGAAATTGTTGGAGCAGAGTTTCAGTACAAAGGAACAAACACAAGGAATCACACAAGATGTAAAAAATAATAGAAAAATATAAAAATACCAGAGCCATAGAGAGAGAGAGAGAGATCCGACACTTCCATAGACTCCCATTGCAAGAATGGAATGCGGAAGTCACGTGGGTCATGGAGGGGGCGATTCATAAGATATCTATGGGGCGATTCGTTCCACTAAACTGTTCCAAACAGCAGCGCTACTAGCATCAAACGTAGTTCATTGTTGATGTTTCAGACGTGTTTTCTCCGGTAAGTTGATGAAAATACAAATTTATTTTGCCCTTGTGAAGCGTTTAAGCATTAAAGACCGTGTAAAGTGAAATTAAATGTGTGTTTTTAGTTTGTCACATGGCATAAATATGTGTTATTAATCACCCATATAAATCTGACTGATTAAAAACATTGTTTTCCTTATAAAATTAAGTCTCAAAAATCATGAAAAAACATAATTTTCCCTTGGTCTGAAACTGTGGGGGCGTGTCAGCGCGTGGGCGTGGTTTCAGCGCAGTACTGCGGCCTGCAGCTGAGCTGTGTGTGGAGAGGCAGACAGCAGAGCCAGTAAACCTGCTCTGTTTTTATCTGAGTTCTGTCTGTAACAGCAGCTACTTTTTCCAAGAGTTACGCTGTTTTTGTAAATAGTTTTCTTGTGTGTTTTTAATCTGGAATGAATAAAAAAAAAAAAAGTTGTACCATGCGGGAATTGAACCCACAAGGTTTGGGACGGAAGGCAAACGCTTTATCCATTGACCTATCCAGGCATTACAGATACTTGGTATAAAACCACGCGGTATAAAAACACGTTATGATTTGTACGGGTGCCCTGACCATTGCGACATCCAGGGAAGATGCACGAACGAGGCATAATTGATTAGCTAGCTAACAATGAACAAAATATCTATGCTATTGCTATCTGATGCTATCTGCGATTCGCGAGTGAACGGCTCCACCGAGGCGAATTTATACGGCTGGAGCTGCAGGGGGTGGGGCTATACTTAAGAAGACCGCGTGACGAAACGCGGTCACATTTAAAACACGCCTAAAAAATCCTGAAACAGAAATATCTTTATACACAGTTTGCTCTATAACTCCAAAATTAATTGAGCTACAATTTTGAGACTTTTTACTCATTTACAAGATTACAATTATGACATTTATAATGTTTATTGAAGAAAATGTTGAAATTCACTTTACACGGTCTTTAAGAAAAAATGCATAGTGTAGTGCTCACGCCACTAGGTGGAGCTGCAGGATAAGAAATGAAGAGGAGAACGGTAGAAGGAATGTCAGTTTGTTACTGCTCAATAATTACTGAAAAACGCTGGACAAAGTAAGAAAAGTCGGTTTTTTGTGTCATGTTGCGCCAGTAGCTGCTCAAATTGACTGACAGCGACGAGCTGTTTGGAACAATTGAGAGCTACATGAACCACGTGACCGCCTGTCAGCGAGTTCAAAGAGTGTCGCAACTCTCTCTCTCTATGGCTCTGAAAAATACCAACAGTTAAGTTCCAAACAGGTGCAGACAGAAACATTAAAGTGTTTATTGTGGTGCAGGATTAATTTTATTGTTTTATGTGCAGAAAGTGGGAGGAGTTTAAAAGCTTGATAGCCACAGAGTGGAAGGACTTCCTGTGTTGTTTTTTTGTTGTTGTTGTTGAAATTTTATTCATTTCATTTAAAAACATACACATACATACAATACAATCAAATAATGTAAAGAAAATAAAATGAAAGGTGGCAGAAGAAGAACTAGTCTTATGAGTTGTTCTGTGGAGCACCTCTGTGGTCTCAGTCTACGACTGAAGGTGCTGCAGTAAGAGTCCATTATGGCATGTAGGGGGTGTGACATGTTGTTCAGGATCTGGAGCAGTTTGCTCAGCATCTTCTGCTCAGACATCTCTGTGAGAGATGCACCCAAATGCACAAAAATGTTGTAGTTAGCAGAAAGAATCTGAAAGTAGCAGAGTGGACTCCAACTCTCTGGCCCCTCTGTTTCATGTCTGGAGGAGATCAAAGCCTGGATAATAATAATAATAATAATAATAATAATAATAATAATAATAATAATAATAATAATAATAATAATAATAATAATAATAATAATAATAATAATAATAATCATTTTATTTAAAAGCGCCTTTCAGGACACCCAAGGACACTTAACAAACAAACACAGTTCAAACATCAGCAGTAACAAATTGAAATATAAAATACATAAAGAATATAAAATACAAAAGAATTTAAAATACTGTACATTTAGTGAAGTTAATGATAAGCTAGTCTAAAGAGATGTGTTTTCAGGGCTGTCTTGAACAGAGAAAGGGAGGTGGTGTTTCGAAGGTCTGGCGGTAGAGCGTTCCAGAGGTGAGGGGCAGAGCAGGTGAAGGCCCTGCTCCCCATGGTGGAGAGGCGGGCAGAGGGTACATGGAGATGTAGCGAAGAGGAGGATCTGAGAGAGCGTGATGGGATGGAGATTTGTAGGAGGTCAGATAGATAAGGAGGGGCAAGGTTGTGGATAGATTTGAACGTGAGAAGTAGAATTTTGAAGATGATGCGTGATTTAACCGGGAGCCAGTGGAGCTGCTGCAGGACAGGAGTGATGTGGTTATAGTAGGAGGTTTGAGTGATGACACGGGCAGCTGAGTTCTGGACCATCTGTAACTTGTGGAGAGATTTGTTGGGGAGGCCGTAGAGAAGGGAGTTGCAGTAATCGATACGGGAAGTCACAAGACTGTGCACCAGGATGGCTGTGGAGCGGGGTGTGAGAGAAGGACGGAGACGGTTAATATTACGGAGGTGGAAATAGGCAGACCGAGTAATATTGTTGATGTGTGAAGTGAAGGAGAGAGTGGTGTCGAGGATGACACCGAGGCTCTTGACCTGAGGGGAGGGGGATAGCAGAGAGTTGTTAAGGGGGACGAGAAGATGTTCTGATTTTGAAATAGAGTTTTTGGTACAGACGAGAATGATTTCTGTTTTGTTACTGTTTAGTTGAAGGAAATTGTTAGAAAACCAGTGATTTAGCTCATTGAGACAGTCGGTGAGGATGGAGGGTGGGTGGGTGGAGTTAGGTTTTGATGACAAGTAGAGCTGTGTGTCATCAGCATAACAGTGGAAATGGACGCCGTATTTGCGGAAGATGTGACCTAGAGGAAGGAGGTAAATGATGAAGAGGAGGGGTCCGAGGACAGAGCCTTGGGGGACACCCGTGGAGACAGGGGAAGACTGGGAGCGGAAGGATTTAAGCTGAATGAATTGAGTGCGGTCAGAGAGATGAGGCGCTGGAGACCACCGAGTGGTAAAACATCTGCAGCATGGTCCTGCAGACGTTAAAGGACCTGAGTCTCCTCAGAAGAAAAATGAGACTCTGTCCTTTCTTGTAGAGGGTGTTGGTTTTAGCTGTCCAGTCCAGTTTATTGTCTAGGAGGACCCCCAGGTGCAGCAGTCCACAGTGTCCACCTTAGTGCCCTTGATGTTGGGTTTGGGGGACTGGTCTTCTTCCTGTAGTCCGTCTGCAGCTCTTTAGTTTTTCCATCAATGAGTTGCAGGTGATTCTGTCCACACCACTCCACAAAGTTGTCCACCACACCTCTGTATTCAGCATCCTGGTCACCAGTGATGCACCCACAGTGGCAGGTCAAATCACTTGTTAAGATAGAAATAGTATCATATGAAAACTATTCAATTTTATCAAATCAATTAAGGAAATGAGGTCAATTTGTCCTCTAGTAGTCTAAGCCTATAGCAGCATAACAAGTCAACTCTAACTAAAGGATTTATCAAAAAGGAAAGTCTTAAAACTGGACAATGTGTCAGCCTCCATGGGCGTAGCCAGGATTTTATGAGGGGCGGTTTGTTTAAAGGAAAAGTGGACCTTGAAAGAGCAACACGCCTCGGTGGTTCACTGGAAGAGCGTCGGGTTGCCACTCCAAACATTTTCTCGACTCGGGTTCGATCCTCACTTGGTTGAACTTATTTTACGTTTGTCTTTTATTGGATTTTTAAAAAAGGAGTTTGTGTTAACTACAGGCATATTAACTCCCTTTTTTTTCCACAATAAAAGACAAACGTAAAATAAGTTCAACCAAGTGAGGATCGAACCCGAGTCGAGATAAGGTTTGGAGCGGCAACCTGACGCGCTCCCAGTGAACCACCGAGGTGTGCTGCTTTTTCCAGGTCAACTTTTCCTTTAAACGAACCGCCCCTCATAAAATCCCTAGGCGGGACTTCATAGGCAAAGTGGGTGGTTCGTTCGAACCGAGTGAGCCCCCCCTGCCTACGCGCATGGCCTCATGGACAGAAACTGGAAGTTGGTTCCACAAGAGAGGAGCCTGACAACTGAAAGATCTTCCTCCCATTCCGCTTTTGGAAACTCTAGGAACCGTAAGTAAGCCTGCAGTCTGAGAGTGACATGCTCTGTTAGGAAAATATGGAACAATAAGATCTGTAATATAAGATGGAGCTAGTATCCTGATGCATGCTCAATAATCCAGGTAGAAAGATCTAAAAAAGTTAAGTCTGGTCCTTTGGACGTTCAAAAAACAACAAAAAATAGAAATAAAATTGTAGAAATGTTTCGTCTTTCATCCAAAATACTTCTTCCGTCTGAGGTGCTGTATTCAGCTCAGTCTTATAAATAGCACCTTCTCATAGTGAATAAGATGAGATGGAGCTATGTTGTTGGACTTTGTAGGTTAGAAGTAATATTTTGAATTCTAT